>CAWWDY010002606.1:0-131846 GCA_963942605.1 Poecilus cupreus
TTCTATGTTTTTGAAAGTTTAAAACAGCAGTTTTATTGTGATTTCACAAAAATCCACCGTTTCGAACGAAAGAAACCTGAATTTATCAGTTTGAATAGTTAAAAACAGCGTTTTTCTATGTTTTTGCAAGTTTAAAACAGCAATTTTATCGTCATTTCTCATAAATCGCCGTTTCACACGAAAGAAACATGAATTTGTCAGTTTGAATAGTTCAAAACAGCGTTTTTCAATGTTTTTGCGAGTTTAAAACAGCATTTTAATCGTGATTTCACAAAAATCCACCGTTTCGAACGAAAGAAACCTGAATTTATCAGTTTGAATGTTAAAAACAACGTTTTTTTATGTTTTTGCAAGTTTAAAACAGCAGTTTTATCGTGATTTCACAAAAATCCACCGTTTCAAACGAAAGAAACCTGAATTTATCAGTTTGAATAGTTAAAAACAGCGTTTTTCTATGTTTTTGCAAGTTTAAAACAGCAATTTTATCGTCATTTCTCATAAATCGCCGTTTCACACGAAAGAAACATAAATTTGTCAGTTTGAATAGTTCAAAACAGCGTTTTACTATGTTTTTGCAACTTTAAAACAGCAATTTTATCGTCATTTCTCATAAATCGCCGTTTCACACGAAAGAAACATGAATTTATCAGTTTGAATAGTTGAAAACAGCGTTTTTTCTATGTTTTTGCAAGTTTAAAACAGCAATTTTATCGTCATTTCTCATAATTCGCCGTTTCACACGAAAGAAACATGAATTTATCAGTTTGAATAGTTGAAAACAGCGTTTTTCTATGTTTTTGCAAGTTTAAAACAGCAATTTTATCGTCATTTCTCATAAATCGCCGTTTCACACGAAAGAAACATAAATTTGTCAGTTTGAATAGTTCAAAACAGCGTTTTACTATGTTTTGCAAGTTTAAAACAGCAATTTTATCGTCATTTCTCATAAATCGCCGTTTCACACGAAAGAAACATGAATTTATCAGTTTGAATAGTTCAAAACAGCGTTTTTCTATGTTTTTGCAAGTTTAAAACAGCAGTTTTATTGTGATTTCACAAAAATCCACCGTTTCGCACGAAAGAAACCTGAATTTATCAGTTTGAATAGTTAAAAACAGCGTTTTTCTATGTTTTTGCAAGTTTAAAACAGCAATTTTATCGTCATTTTCTCATAAATCGCCGTTTCACACAAAAGAAACATGAATTTGTCAGTTTGAATAGTTCAAAACAGCGTTTTACTATGTTTTTTGCAAGTTTAAAACAGCAATTTTATCGTCATTTCTCATAAATCGCCGTTTCACACGAAAGAAACATGAATTTGTCAGTTTGAATAGTTCAAAACAGCGTTTTTCTATGTTTTTGCAAGTTTGAAACAGCAGTTTTATCGTGATTTACAAAAATCCACCGTTTCGAACGAAAGAAACCTGAATTTATCAGTTTGAATAGTTAAAAACAGCGTTTTTCTGTGTTTTTGCAAGTTTAAAACAGCAATTTTATCGTCATTTCTCATAAATCGCCGTTTCACACGAAAGAAACATGAATTTATCAGTTTGAATAATTGAAACAGCGTTTTTCTATGTTTTTGCAAGTTTAAAACAGCAATTTTATCGTCATTTCTCATAAATCGCCGTTTCACACGAAAGAAACATGAATTTGTCAGTTTGAATAGTTCAAAACAGCGTTTTTCTATGTTTTTGCAAGTTTAAAACAGCAGTTTTATCGTGATTTCACAAAAATCCACCGTTTCGAACGAAAGAAACCTGAATTTATCAGTTTGAATAGTTAAAAACAGCGTTTTTTCTATGTTTTTGCAAGTTTAAAACAGCAATTTTATCGTCATTTCTCATAAATCGCCGTTTCACACGAAAGAAACATAAATTTGTCAGTTTGAATAGTTCAAAACAGCGTTTTTACTATGTTTTTTGCAAGTTTAAAACAGCAATTTTATCGTCATTTCTCATAAATCGCCGTTTCACACGAAAGAAACATGAATTTATCAGTTTTGAATAGTTGAAAACAGCGTTTTTCTATGTTTTTGCAAGTTTAAAACAGCAATTTTATCGTCATTTCTCATAAATCGCCGTTTCACACGAAAGAAACATGAATTTGTCAGTTTGAATAGTTCAAAACAGCGTTTTTCTATGTTTTTGCAAGTTTAAAACAGCAATTTAATCGTCATTTCTCATAAATCGCCGTTTCACACGAAAGAAACATGAATTTGTCAGTTTGAATAGTTCAAAACAGCGTTTTTTCTATGTTTTTGCAAGTTTAAAACAGCAGTTTTATCGTGATTTCACAAAAATCCACGTTTCGAACGAAAGAAACCTGAATTTATCAGTTTGAATAGTTAAAAACAGCGTTTTTCTATGTTTTTGCAAGTTTAAAACAGCAAATTTAACGTCATTTCTCATAAATCGCCGTTTCACACGAAAGAAACATGAATTTATCAGTTTGAATAGTTGGAAACAGCGTTTTTCTAAGTTTTTGCAAGTTTAAAACAGCAGTTTTATCGTGATTTCACAAAAATCCACCGTTTCGAACGAAAGAAACCTGAATTTATCAGTTTGAATAGTTAAAAACAGCGTTTTTTTTATGTTTTTGCAAGTTTAAAACAGCATTTTTATCGTCATTTCTCATAAATCGCCGTTTCACACGAAAGAAACATGAATTTGTCAGTTTGAATAGTTCAAAACAGCGTTTTTTCTATGTTTTTGCAAGTTTAAAACAGCAATTTTATCGTCATTTCTCATAAATCGCCGTTTCACACGAAAGAAACATGAATTTGTCAGTTTGAATAGTACAAAACAGCGTTTTTCTATGTTTTTGCAAGTTTAAAACAGCAATTTTATCGTCATTTCTCATAAATCGCCGTTTCACACGACAGAAACATGAATTTGTCAGTTTGAATAGTTCAAAACAACGTTTTTCTATGTTTTTGCAAGTTTAAAACAGCAGTTTTATCGTGATTTCACAAAAATCCACCGTTTCGAACGAAAGAAACCTGAATTTATCAGTTTGAATAGTTAAAAACAGCGTTTTTCTATGTTTTTGCAAGTTTAAAACAGCAATTTTATTGTCATTTCTCATAAATCGCCGTTTCACACGAAAGAAACATGAATTTATCAGTTTAATTAGTTGAAAACAGCGTTTTTCTATGTTTTTGCAAGTTTAAAACAGCAATTTTATCGTCATTTCTCATAAATCGCCGTTTCACACGAAAGAAACATGAATTTATCAGTTTGAATAGTTGAAAACAGCGTTTTCCTATGTTTTTGCAAGTTAAAAACAGCAATTTTATCGTCATTTCTCATAAATCGCCGTTTCACACGAAAGAAACATGAATTTGTCAGTTTGAATAGTTCAAAATAGCGTTTTTCTATGTTTTTGCAAGTTTAAAACAGCAATTTTATCGTCATTTCTCATAAATCGCCGTTTCACACGAAAGAAACATGAACTTGTCAGTTTGAATAGTTCAAAACAGCGTTTTTCTATGTTTTTGCAAGTTTAAAACAGCAGTTTTATCGTGATTTCACAAAAATCCACCGTTTCGAACGAAAGAAACCTGAATTTATCAGTTTGAATAGTTAAAAACAGCGTTTTTTTTTATGTTTTTTCAAGTTTAAAACAGCATTTTTATCGTCATTTCTCATAAATCGCCGTTTCACACGAAAGAAACATGAATTTGTCAGTTTGAATAGTTCAAAACAGCGTTTTTCTATGTTTTTGCAAGTTTAAAACAGCAATTTTATCGTCATTTCTCATAAATCGCCGTTTCACACGAAAGAAACATGAATTTGTCAGTTTGAATAGATCAAAACAGCGTTTTTCTATGTTTTTGCAAGTTTAAAACAGCAATTTTATCGTCATTTCTCATAAATCGCCGTTTCACACGAAAGAAACATAAATTTGTCAGTTTGAATAGTTCAAAACAGCGTTTTACTATGTTTTTGCAAGTTTAAAACAGCAATTTTATCGTCATTTCTCATAAATCGCCGTTTCACACGAAAGAAACATGAATTTATCAGTTTGAATAGTTGAAAACAGCTTTTTTCTATGTTTTTGCAAGTTTAAAACAGCAATTTTATCGTCATTTCTCATAAATCGCCGTTTCACACGAAAGAAACATGAATTTGTCAGTTTGAATAGTTCAAAACAGCGTTTTTCTATGTTTTTGTAAGTTTAAAACAGCAATTTTATCGTCATTTCTCATAAATCGCCGTTTCACACGAAAGAAACATGAATTTGTCAGTTTGAATAGTTCAAAACAGCGTTTTTCTATGTTTTTGCAAGTTTAAAACAGCAGTTTTATCGTGATTTCACAAAAATCCACCGTTTCGAACGAAAGAAACCTTAATTTATCAGTTTGAATAGTTAAAAACAGCGTTTTTCTATGTTTTTGCAAGTTTAAAACAGCAAATTTAACGTCATTTCTCATAAATCGCCGTTTCACACGAAAGAAACATGAATTTATCAGTTTGAATAGTTGGAAACAGCGTTTTTCTAAGTTTTTGCAAGTTTAAAACAGCAGTTTTATCGTGATTTCACAAAAATCCACCGTTTCGAACGAAAGAAACCTGAATTTATCAGTTTGAATAGTTAAAAACAGCGTTTTTTTATGTTTTTGCAAGTTTAAAACAGCAATTTTATCGTCATTTCTCATAAATCGCCGTTTCACACGAAAGAAACATCAATTTGTCAGTTTGAATAGTTCAAAACAGCGTTTTACTATGTTTTTGCAAGTTTAAAACAGCAATTTTATCGTCATTTCTCATAAATCGCCGTTTCACACGAAAGAAACATGAATTTGTCAGTTTGAATAGTTCAAAACAGCGTTTTTCTATGTTTTTGCAAGTTTAAAACAGCAGTTTTATCGTGATTTCACAAAAATCCACCGTTTCGAACGAAAGAAACCTGAATTTATCAGTTTGAATAGTTAAAAACAGCGTTTTTCTATGTTTTTGCAAGTTTAAAACAGCAATTTTATCGTCATTTCTCATAAATCGCCGTTTCACACGAAAGAAACATGAATTTGTCAGTTTGAATAGTTCAAAACAGCGTTTTTCTGTTTTTGCAAGTTTAAAACAGCAGTTTTATTGTGATTTCACAAAAATCCACCGTTTCGAACGAAAGAAACCTGAATTTATCAGTTTGAATAGTTAAAAACAGCGTTTTTCTATGTTTTTGCAAGTTTTAAACAGCAATTTTATCGTCATTTCTCATAAATCGCCGTTTCACACGAAAGAAACATGAATTTATCAGTTTGAATAGTTGAAAACAGCGTTTTTCTATGTTTTTGCAAGTTTAAAACAGCAATTTTATCGTCATTTCTCATAAATCGCCGTTTCACACGAAAGAAACATGAATTTGTCAGTTTGAATAGTTCAAAACAGCGTTTTACTATGTTTTTGCAAGTTTAAAACAGCAATTTTATCGTCATTTCTCATAAATCGCCGTTTCACACGAAAGAAACATGGATTTGTCAGTTTGAATTGTTCAAAACAGCGTTTTTCTATGTTTTTGCAAGTTTAAAACAGCAGTTTTATCGTGATTTCACAAAAATCCACCGTTTCGAACGAAAGAAACCTGAATTTATCAGTTTGAATAGTTAAAAACAGCGTTTTTCTATGTTTTTGCAAGTTTAAAACAGCAATTTTATTGTCATTTCTCATAAATCGCCGTTTCACACGAAAGAAACATGAATTTATCAGTTTGAATAGTTGAAAACAGCGTTTTTCTATGTTTTTGCAAGTTTAAAACAGCAATTTTATCGTCATTTCTCATAAATCGCCGTTTCACACGAAAGAAACATGAATTTGTCAGTTTGAATAGTTCAAAACAGCGTTTTTCTATGTTTTTGCAAGTTTAAAACAGCAATTTTATCGTCATTTCTCATAAATCGCCGTTTCACACGAAAGAAACATGAATTTGTCAGTTTGAATAGTTCAAAACAGCGTTTTTCTATGTTTTTGCAAGTTTAAAACAGCAGTTTTATCGTGATTTCACAAAAATCCACCGTTTCGAACGAAAGAAACCTGAATTTATCAGTTTGAATAGTTAAAAACAGCGTTTTTTTTATGTTTTTTCAAGTTTAAAACAGCATTTTTATCGTCATTTCTCATAAATCGCCGTTTCACACGAAAGAAACATGAATTTGTCAGTTTGAATAGTTCAAAACAGCGTTTTTCTATGTTTTTGCAAGTTTAAAACAGCAATTTTATCGTCATTTCTCATAAATCGCCGTTTCACACGAAAGAAACATGAATTTGTCAGTTTGAATAGTTCAAAACAGCGTTTTTCTATGTTTTTGCAAGTTTAAAACAGCAATTTTATCGTCATTTCTCATAATTCGCCGTTTCACAAGAAAGAAACATGAATTTGTCAGTTTGAATAGTTCAAAACAGCGTTTTTCTATGTTTTTGCAAGTTTAAAACAGCAATTTTATCGTCATTTCTCATAAATCGCCGTTTCACACGAAAGAAACATGAATTTGTCAGTTTGAATAGTTCAAAACAGCGTTTTTCTATGTTTTTGCAAGTTTAAAACAGCAATTTTATCGTCATTTCTCATAAATCGCCGTTTCACACGAAAGAAACATGAATTTGTCAGTTTGAATAGTTGAAAACAGCGTTTTTCTATGTTTTTGCAAGTTTAAAACAGCAATTTTATCGTCATTTCTCATAAATCGCCGTTTCACACGAAAGAAACATAAATTTGTCAGTTTGAATAGTTCAAAACAGCGTTTTTCTATGTTTTTGCAAGATTAAAACAGCAATTTTATCGTCATTTCTCATATATCGCCGTTTCACACGAAAGAAACATGAATTTGTCAGTTTGAATAGTTCAAAACAGCGTTTTTCTATGTTTTTGCAAGTTTAAAACAGCAGTTTTATCGTGATTTCACAAAAATCCACCGTTTCGAACGAAAGAAACCTGAATTTATCAGTTTGAATAGTTAAAAACAGCGTTTTTCTATGTTTTTGCAAGTTTAAAACAGCAATTTTAACGTCATTTCTCATAAATCGCCGTTTCACACGAAAGAAACATGAATTTATCAGTTTGAATAGTTAAAAACAGCGTTTTTCTATGTTTTTGCAAGTTTAAAACAGCAGTTTTATCGTGATTTAACAAAAATCCACCGTTTCGAAC
Organism: Poecilus cupreus; assembly: GCA_963942605.1. NCBI lineage: Eukaryota > Metazoa > Arthropoda > Insecta > Coleoptera > Carabidae > Poecilus > Poecilus cupreus. The sequence continues at coordinate 7,147 of CAWWDY010002606.1, forward strand.
GAAAGAAACCTGAATTTATCAGTTTGAATAGTTAAAAACAGCGTTTTTTTATGTTTTTGCAAGTTTAAAACAGCAATTTTATCGTCATTTCTCATAAATCGCCGTTTCACACGAAAGAAACATGAATTTGTCAGTTTGAATAGTTCAAACAGCGTTTTTCTATGTTTTTGCAAGTTTAAAACAGCAATTTTATCGTCATTTCTCATAAATCGCCGTTTCACACGAAAGAAACATGAATTTGTCAGTTTGAATAGTTCAAAACAGCGTTTTACTATGTTTTTGCAAGTTTAAAACAGCAATTTTATCGTCATTTCTCATAAATCGCCGTTTCACACGAAAGAAACATGAATTTGTCAGTTTGAATAGTTCAAAACAGCGTTTTTCTATGTTTTTGCAAGTTTAAAACAGCAGTTTTATTGTGATTTCACAAAAATCCACCGTTTCGAACGAAAGCAACCTGAAGTTATCAGTTTGAATAGTTAAAAACAGCGTTTTTCTATGTTTTTGCAAGTTTAAAACAGCAATTTTATCGTCATTTCTCATAAATCGCCGTTTCGCACGAAAGAAACCTTAATTTATCAGTTTGAATAGTTAAAAACAGCGTTTTTCTATGTTTTTGCAAGTTTAAAACAGCAATTTTATCGTCATTTCTCATAAATCGCCGTTTCGCACGAAAGAAACCTGAATTTATCAGTTTGAATAGTTAAAAACAGCGTTTTTCTATGTTTTTGCAAGTTTAAAACAGCAATTTTATCGTCATTTCTCATAAATCGCCGTTTCACACGAAAGAAACATGAATTTGTCAGTTTGAATAGTTCAAAACAGCGTTTTTCTATGTTTTTGCAAGTTTAAAACAGCAATATTATCGTCATTTCTCATAAATCGCCGTTTCACACGAAAGAAACATGAATTTATCAGTTTGAATAGTTGAAAACAGCGTTTTTCTATGTTTTTGCAAGTTTATAACAGCAATTTTATCGTCATTTCTCATAAATCGCCGTTTCACACGAAAGAAACATGAATTTGTCAGTTTAAATAGTTCAAAACAGCGTTTTACTATGTTTTTGCAAGTTTAAAACAGCAATTTTATCGCCATTTCTCATAAATCGCCGTTTCACACGAAAGAAACATGAATTTATCAGTTTGAATAGTTGAAAACAGCGTTTTTCTATGTTTTTGCAAGTTTAAAACAGCAATTTTATCGTCATTTCTCATAAATCGCCGTTTCACACGAAAGAAACATGAATTTATCAGTTTGAATAGTTGAAAACAGCGTTTTTCTATGTTTTTGCTAGTTTAAAACAGCAATTTTATCGTCATTTTTCATAAATCGCCGTTTCACAAGAAAGAAACATGAATGTCAGTTTGAATAGTTCAAAACAGCGTTTTTCTATGTTTTTGCAAGTTTAAAACAGCAATTTTATCGTCATTTATCATAAATCGCCGTTTCACACGAAAGAAACATGAATTTGTCAGTTTGAATAGTTCAAAACAGCGTATTACTATGTTTTTGCAACTTTAAAACAGCAATTTTTTCGTCATTTCTCATAAATCGCCGTTTCACACGAAAGAAACATGAATTTGTCAGTTTGAATAGTTCAAAACAGCGTTTTTCTAAGTTTATGCAAGTTTAAAACAGCAGTTTTATCGTGATTTCACAAAAATCCACCGTTTCGAACTAAAGAAACCTGAATTTATCAGTTTGAATAGTAGAAAACAGCGTTTTTCTATGTTTTCGCAAGTTTAAAACAGCAATTTTATCGTCATTTCTCATAAATCGCCGTTTCACACGAAAGAAACATGAATTTGTCAGTTTGAATAGTTCAAAACAGCGTTTTACTATGTTTTTGCAAGTTTAAAACAGCAATTTTATCGTCATTTCTCATAAATCGCCGTTTCACACGAAAGAAACATGAATTTGTCAGTTTGAATAGTTCAAAACAGCGTTTTTCTATGTTTTTGCAAGTTTAAAACAGCAATTTTATCGTCATTTCTCATAAATCGCCGTTTCACACGAAAGAAACATGAATTTATCAGTTTGAATAGTTCAAAACAGCGTTTTTCTATGTTTTTGCAAGTTTAAAACAGCAGTTTTATTGTGATTTCACAAAAATCCACCGTTTCGCACGAAAGAAACCTGAATTTATCAGTTTGAATAGTTAAAAACAGCGTTTTTCTATGTTTTTGCAAGTTTAAAACAGCAATTTTATCGTCATTTCTCATAAATCGCCGTTTCACACAAAAGAAACATGAATTTGTCAGTTTGAATAGTTCAAAACAGCGTTTTACTATGTTTTTGCAAGTTTAAAACAGCAATTTTATCGTCATTTCTCATAAATCGCCGTTTCACACGAAAGAAACATGAATTTGTCAGTTTGAATAGTTCAAAACAGCGTTTTTCTATGTTTTTGCAAGTTTGAAACAGCAGTTTTAGCGTGATTTTACAAAAATCCACCGTTTCGAACGAAAGAAACCTGAATTTATCAGTTTGAATAGTTAAAAACAGCGTTTTTCTGTGTTTTTGCAAGTTTAAAACAGCAATTTTATCGTCATTTCTCATAAATCGCCGTTTCACACGAAAGAAACATGAATTTATCAGTTTGAATAATTGAAAACAGCGTTTTTCTATGTTTTTGCAAGTTTAAAACAGCAATTTTATCGTCATTTCTCATAAATCGCCGTTTCACACGAAAGAAACATGAATTTGTCAGTTTGAATAGTTCAAAACAGCGTTTTTCTATGTTTTTGCAAGTTTAAAACAGCAGTTTTATCGTGATTTCACAAAAATCCACCGTTTCGAACGAAAGAAACCTGAATTTATCAGTTTGAATAGTTAAAAACAGCGTTTTTCTATGTTTTTGCAAGTTTAAAACAGCAATTTTATCGTCATTTCTCATAAATCGCCGTTTCACACGAAAGAAACATAAATTTGTCAGTTTGAATAGTTCAAAACAGCGTTTTACTATGTTTTTGCAAGTTTAAAACAGCAATTTTATCGTCATTTCTCATAAATCGCCGTTTCACACGAAAGAAACATGAATTTATCAGTTTGAATAGTTGAAAACAGCGTTTTTCTATGTTTTTGCAAGTTTAAAACAGCAATTTTATCGTCATTTCTCATAAATCGCCGTTTCACACGAAAGAAACATGAATTTGTCAGTTTGAATAGTTCAAAACAGCGTTTTTCTATGTTTTTGCAAGTTTAAAACAGCAATTTAATCGTCATTTCTCATAAATCGCCGTTTCACACGAAAGAAACATGAATTTGTCAGTTTGAATAGTTCAAAACAGCGTTTTTCTATGTTTTTGCAAGTTTAAAACAGCAGTTTTATCGTGATTTCACAAAAATCCACCGTTTCGAACGAAAGAAACCTGAATTTATCAGTTTGAATAGTTAAAAACAGCGTTTTTCTATGTTTTTGCAAGTTTAAAACAGCAAATTTAACGTCATTTCTCATAAATCGCCGTTTCACACGAAAGAAACATGAATTTATCAGTTTGAATAGTTGGAAACAGCGTTTTTCTAAGTTTTTGCAAGTTTAAAACAGCAGTTTTATCGTGATTTCACAAAAATCCACCGTTTCGAACGAAAGAAACCTGAATTTATCAGTTTGAATAGTTAAAAACAGCGTTTTTTTATGTTTTTGCAAGTTTAAAACAGCATTTTTATCGTCATTTCTCATAAATCGCCGTTTCACACGAAAGAAACATGAATTTGTCAGTTTGAATAGTTCAAAACAGCGTTTTTCTATGTTTTTGCAAGTTTAAAACAGCAATTTTATCGTCATTTCTCATAAATCGCCGTTTCACACGAAAGAAACATGAATTTGTCAGTTTGAATAGTACAAAACAGCGTTTTTCTATGTTTTTGCAAGTTTAAAACAGCAATTTTATCGTCATTTCTCATAAATCGCCGTTTCACACGACAGAAACATGAATTTGTCAGTTTGAATAGTTCAAAACAACGTTTTTCTATGTTTTTGCAAGTTTAAAACAGCAGTTTTATCGTGATTTCACAAAAATCCACCGTTTCGAACGAAAGAAACCTGAATTTATCAGTTTGAATAGTTAAAAACAGCGTTTTTCTATGTTTTTGCAAGTTTAAAACAGCAATTTTATTGTCATTTCTCATAAATCGCCGTTTCACACGAAAGAAACATGAATTTATCAGTTTAATTAGTTGAAAACAGCGTTTTTCTATGTTTTTGCAAGTTTAAAACAGCAATTTTATCGTCATTTCTCATAAATCGCCGTTTCACACGAAAGAAACATGAATTTATCAGTTTGAATAGTTGAAAACAGCGTTTTCCTATGTTTTTGCAAGTTAAAAACAGCAATTTTATCGTCATTTCTCATAAATCGCCGTTTCACACGAAAGAAACATGAATTTGTCAGTTTGAATAGTTCAAAATAGCGTTTTTCTATGTTTTTGCAAGTTTAAAACAGCAATTTTATCGTCATTTCTCATAAATCGCCGTTTCACACGAAAGAAACATGAACTTGTCAGTTTGAATAGTTCAAAACAGCGTTTTTCTATGTTTTTGCAAGTTTAAAACAGCAGTTTTATCGTGATTTCACAAAAATCCACCGTTTCGAACGAAAGAAACCTGAATTTATCAGTTTGAATAGTTAAAAACAGCGTTTTTTTTTATGTTTTTTCAAGTTTAAAACAGCATTTTTATCGTCATTTCTCATAAATCGCCGTTTCACACGAAAGAAACATGAATTTGTCAGTTTGAATAGTTCAAAACAGCGTTTTTCTATGTTTTTGCAAGTTTAAAACAGCAATTTTATCGTCATTTCTCATAAATCGCCGTTTCACACGAAAGAAACATGAATTTGTCAGTTTGAATAGATCAAAACAGCGTTTTTCTATGTTTTTGCAAGTTTAAAACAGCAATTTTATCGTCATTTCTCATAAATCGCCGTTTCACACGAAAGAAACATAAATTTGTCAGTTTGAATAGTTCAAAACAGCGTTTTACTATGTTTTTGCAAGTTTAAAACAGCAATTTTATCGTCATTTCTCATAAATCGCCGTTTCACACGAAAGAAACATGAATTTATCAGTTTGAATAGTTGAAAACAGCTTTTTTCTATGTTTTTGCAAGTTTAAAACAGCAATTTTATCGTCATTTCTCATAAATCGCCGTTTCACACGAAAGAAACATGAATTTGTCAGTTTGAATAGTTCAAAACAGCGTTTTTCTATGTTTTTGTAAGTTTAAAACAGCAATTTTATCGTCATTTCTCATAAATCGCCGTTTCACACGAAAGAAACATGAATTTGTCAGTTTGAATAGTTCAAAACAGCGTTTTTCTATGTTTTTGCAAGTTTAAAACAGCAGTTTTATCGTGATTTCACAAAAATCCACCGTTTCGAACGAAAGAAACCTGAATTTATCAGTTTGAATAGTTAAAAACAGCGTTTTTCTATGTTTTTGCAAGTTTAAAACAGCAAATTTAACGTCATTTCTCATAAATCGCCGTTTCACACGAAAGAAACATGAATTTATCAGTTTGAATAGTTGGAAACAGCGTTTTTCTAAGTTTTTGCAAGTTTAAAACAGCAGTTTTATCGTGATTTCACAAAAATCCACCGTTTCGAACGAAAGAAACCTGAATTTATCAGTTTGAATAGTTAAAAACAGCGTTTTTTTATGTTTTTGCAAGTTTAAAACAGCAATTTTATCGTCATTTCTCATAAATCGCCGTTTCACACGAAAGAAACATCAATTTGTCAGTTTGAATAGTTCAAAACAGCGTTTTACTATGTTTTTGCAAGTTTAAAACAGCAATTTTATCGTCATTTCTCATAAATCGCCGTTTCACACGAAAGAAACATGAATTTGTCAGTTTGAATAGTTCAAAACAGCGTTTTTCTATGTTTTTGCAAGTTTAAAACAGCAGTTTTATCGTGATTTCACAAAAATCCACCGTTTCGAACGAAAGAAACCTGAATTTATCAGTTTGAATAGTTAAAAACAGCGTTTTTCTATGTTTTTGCAAGTTTAAAACAGCAATTTTATCGTCATTTCTCATAAATCGCCGTTTCACACGAAAGAAACATGAATTTGTCAGTTTGAATAGTTCAAAACAGCGTTTTTCTGTTTTTGCAAGTTTAAAACAGCAGTTTTATTGTGATTTCACAAAAATCCACCGTTTCGAACGAAAGAAACCTGAATTTATCAGTTTGAATAGTTAAAAACAGCGTTTTTCTATGTTTTTGCAAGTTTTAAACAGCAATTTTATCGTCATTTCTCATAAATCGCCGTTTCACACGAAAGAAACATGAATTTATCAGTTTGAATAGTTGAAAACAGCGTTTTTCTATGTTTTTGCAAGTTTAAAACAGCAATTTTATCGTCATTTCTCATAAATCGCCGTTTCACACGAAAGAAACATGAATTTGTCAGTTTGAATAGTTCAAAACAGCGTTTTACTATGTTTTTGCAAGTTTAAAACAGCAATTTTATCGTCATTTCTCATAAATCGCCGTTTCACACGAAAGAAACATGGATTTGTCAGTTTGAATTGTTCAAAACAGCGTTTTTCTATGTTTTTGCAAGTTTAAAACAGCAGTTTTATCGTGATTTCACAAAAATCCACCGTTTCGAACGAAAGAAACCTAAATTTATCAGTTTGAATAGTTAAAAACAGCGTTTTTCTATGTTTTTGCAAGTTTAAAACAGCAATTTTATTGTCATTTCTCATAAATCGCCGTTTCACACGAAAGAAACATGAATTTATCAGTTTGAATAGTTGAAAACAGCGTTTTTCTATGTTTTTGCAAGTTTAAAACAGCAATTTTATCGTCATTTCTCATAAATCGCCGTTTCACACGAAAGAAACATGAATTTGTCAGTTTGAATAGTTCAAAACAGCGTTTTTCTATGTTTTTGCAAGTTTAAAACAGCAATTTTATCGTCATTTCTCATAAATCGCCGTTTCACACGAAAGAAACATGAATTTGTCAGTTTGAATAGTTCAAAACAGCGTTTTTCTATGTTTTTGCAAGTTTAAAACAGCAGTTTTATCGTGATTTCACAAAAATCCACCGTTTCGAACGAAAGAAACCTGAATTTATCAGTTTGAATAGTTAAAAACAGCGTTTTTTTTATGTTTTTTCAAGTTTAAAACAGCATTTTTATCGTCATTTCTCATAAATCGCCGTTTCACACGAAAGAAACATGAATTTGTCAGTTTGAATAGTTCAAAACAGCGTTTTTCTATGTTTTTGCAAGTTTAAAACAGCAATTTTATCGTCATTTCTCATAAATCGCCGTTTCACACGAAAGAAACATGAATTTGTCAGTTTGAATAGTTCAAAACAGCGTTTTTCTATGTTTTTGCAAGTTTAAAACAGCAATTTTATCGTCATTTCTCATAATTCGCCGTTTCACAAGAAAGAAACATGAATTTGTCAGTTTGAATAGTTCAAAACAGCGTTTTTCTATGTTTTTGCAAGTTTAAAACAGCAATTTTATCGTCATTTCTCATAAATCGCCGTTTCACACGAAAGAAACATGAATTTGTCAGTTTGAATAGTTCAAAACAGCGTTTTTCTATGTTTTTGCAAGTTTAAAACAGCAATTTTATCGTCATTTCTCATAAATCGCCGTTTCACACGAAAGAAACATGAATTTGTCAGTTTGAATAGTTGAAAACAGCGTTTTTCTATGTTTTTGCAAGTTTAAAACAGCAATTTTATCGTCATTTCTCATAAATCGCCGTTTCACACGAAAGAAACATAAATTTGTCAGTTTGAATAGTTCAAAACAGCGTTTTTCTGTGTTTTTGCAAGATTAAAACAGCAATTTTATCGTCATTTCTCATATATCGCCGTTTCACACGAAAGAAACATGAATTTGTCAGTTTAAATAGTTCAAAACAGCGTTTTTCTATGTTTTTGCAAGTTTAAAACAGCAGTTTTATCGTGATTTCACAAAAATCCACCGTTTCGAACGAAAGAAACCTGAATTTATCAGTTTGAATAGTTAAAAACAGCGTTTTTCTATGTTTTTGCAAGTTTAAAACAGCAATTTTAACGTCATTTCTCATAAATCGCCGTTTCACACGAAAGAAACATGAATTTATCAGTTTGAATAGTTAAAAACAGCGTTTTTCTATGTTTTTGCAAGTTTAAAACAGCAGTTTTATCGTGATTTAACAAAAATCCACCGTTTCGAACGAAAGAAACCTGAATTTATCAGTTTGAATAGTTAAAAACAGCGTTTTTTTATGTTTTTGCAAGTTTAAAACAGCAATTTTATCGTCATTTCTCATAAATCGCCGTTTCACACGAAAGAAACATGAATTTGTCAGTTTGAATAGTTCAAAACAGCGTTTTTCTATGTTTTTGCAAGTTTAAAACAGCAATTTTATCGTCATTTCTCATAAATCGCCGTTTCACACGAAAGAAACATGAATTTGTCAGTTTGAATAGTTCAAAACAGCGTTTTACTATGTTTTTGCAAGTTTAAAACAGCAATTTTATCGTCATTTCTCATAAATCGCCGTTTCACACGAAAGAAACATGAATTTGTCAGTTTGAATAGTTCAAAACAGCGTTTTTCTATGTTTTTGCAAGTTTAAAACAGCAGTTTTATTGTGATTTCACAAAAATCCACCGTTTCGAACGAAAGCAACCTGAAGTTATCAGTTTGAATAGTTAAAAACAGCGTTTTTCTATGTTTTTGCAAGTTTAAAACAGCAATTTTATCGTCATTTCTCATAAATCGCCGTTTCGCACGAAAGAAACCTTAATTTATCAGTTTGAATAGTTAAAAACAGCGTTTTTCTATGTTTTTGCAAGTTTAAAACAGCAATTTTATCGTCATTTCTCATAAATCGCCGTTTCGCACGAAAGAAACCTGAATTTATCAGTTTGAATAGTTAAAAACAGCGTTTTTCTATGTTTTTGCAAGTTTAAAACAGCAATTTTATCGTCATTTCTCATAAATCGCCGTTTCACACGAAAGAAACATGAATTTGTCAGTTTGAATAGTTCAAAACAGCGTTTTTCTATGTTTTTGCAAGTTTAAAACAGCAATATTATCGTCATTTCTCATAAATCGCCGTTTCACACGAAAGAAACATGAATTTATCAGTTTGAATAGTTGAAAACAGCGTTTTTCTATGTTTTTGCAAGTTTATAACAGCAATTTTATCGTCATTTCTCATAAATCGCCGTTTCACACGAAAGAAACATGAATTTGTCAGTTTAAATAGTTCAAAACAGCGTTTTACTATGTTTTTGCAAGTTTAAAACAGCAATTTTATCGCCATTTCTCATAAATCGCCGTTTCACACGAAAGAAACATGAATTTATCAGTTTGAATAGTTGAAAACAGCGTTTTTCTATGTTTTTGCAAGTTTAAAACAGCAATTTTATCGTCATTTCTCATAAATCGCCGTTTCACACGAAAGAAACATGAATTTATCAGTTTGAATAGTTGAAAACAGCGTTTTTCTATGTTTTTGCTAGTTTAAAACAGCAATTTTATCGTCATTTTTCATAAATCGCCGTTTCACAAGAAAGAAACATGAATGTCAGTTTGAATAGTTCAAAACAGCGTTTTTCTATGTTTTTGCAAGTTTAAAACAGCAATTTTATCGTCATTTATCATAAATCGCCGTTTCACACGAAAGAAACATGAATTTGTCAGTTTGAATAGTTCAAAACAGCGTATTACTATGTTTTTGCAACTTTAAAACAGCAATTTTTTCGTCATTTCTCATAAATCGCCGTTTCACACGAAAGAAACATGAATTTGTCAGTTTGAATAGTTCAAAACAGCGTTTTTCTAAGTTTATGCAAGTTTAAAACAGCAGTTTTATCGTGATTTCACAAAAATCCACCGTTTCGAACTAAAGAAACCTGAATTTATCAGTTTGAATAGTAGAAAACAGCGTTTTTCTATGTTTTTGCAAGTTTAAAACAGCAATTTTATCGTCATTTCTCATAAATCGCCGTTTCACACGAAAGAAACATGAATTTGTCAGTTTGAATAGTTCAAAACAGCGTTTTACTATGTTTTTGCAAGTTTAAAACAGCAATTTTATCGTCATTTCTCATAAATCGCCGTTTCACACGAAAGAAACATGAATTTGTCAGTTTGAATAGTTCAAAACAGCGTTTTTCTATGTTTTTGCAAGTTTAAAACAGCAATTTTATCGTCATTTCTCATAAATCGCCGTTTCACACGAAAGAAACATCAATTTGTCAGTTTGAATAGTTCAAAACAGCGTTTTACTATGTTTTTGCAAGTTTAAAACAGCAATTTTATCGTCATTTCTCATAAATCGCCGTTTCACACGAAAGAAACATGAATTTATCAGTTTGAATAGTTGAAAACAGCGTTTTTCTAAGTTTTTGCAAGTTTAAAACAGCAATTTTATCGTCATTTCACATAAATCGCCGTTTCACACGAAAGAAACATCAATTTATCAGTTTGAATAGTTGAAAACAGCGTTTTTCTATGTTTTTGCAAGTTTAAAACAGCGATTTTATCGTCATTTCTCATAAATCGCCGTTTCACACGAAAGAAACATAAATTTGTCAGTTTGAATAGTTCAAAACAGCGTTTTTCTATGTTTTTGCAAGTTTAAAACAGCAATTTTATCGTCATTTCTCATATATCGCCGTTTCACACGAAAGAAACATGAATTTGTCAGTTTGAATAGTTCAAAACAGCGTTTTTCTATGTTTTTGCAAGTTTAAAACAGCAGTTTTATCGTGATTTCACAAAAATCCACCGTTTCGAACGAAAGAAACCTGAATTTATCAGTTTGAATAGTTAAAAACAGCGTTTTTCTATGTTTTTGCAAGTTTAAAACAGCAATTTTAACGTCATTTCTCATAAATCGCCGTTTCACACGAAAGAAACATGAATTTATCAGTTTGAATAGTTAAAAACAGCGTTTTTCTATGTTTTTGCAAGTTTAAAACAGCAGTTTTATCGTGATTTAACAAAAATCCACCGTTTCGAACGAAAGAAACCTGAATTTATCAGTTTGAATAGTTAAAAACAGCGTTTTTTTATGTTTTTGCAAGTTTAAAACAGCAATTTTATCGTCATTTCTCATAAATCGCCGTTTCACACGAAAGAAACATGAATTTGTCAGTTTGAATAGTTCAAAACAGCGTTTTTCTATGTTTTTGCAAGTTTAAAACAGCAATTTTATCGTCATTTCTCATAAATCGCCGTTTCACATGAAAGAAACATGAATTTGTCAGTTTGAATAGTTCAAAACAGCGTTTTACTATGTTTTTGCAAGTTTAAAACAGCAATTTTATCGTCATTTCTCATAAATCGCCGTTTCACACGAAAGAAACATGAATTTGTCAGTTTGAATAGTTCAAAACAGCGTTTTTCTATGTTTTTGCAAGTTTAAAACAGCAGTTTTATTGTGATTTCACAAAAATCCACCGTTTCGAACGAAAGCAACCTGAAGTTATCAGTTTGAATAGTTAAAAACAGCGTTTTTCTATGTTTTTGCAAGTTTAAAACAGCAATTTTATCGTCATTTCTCATAAATCGCCGTTTCGCACGAAAGAAACCTTAATTTATCAGTTTGAATAGTTTAAAACAGCGTTTTTCTATGTTTTTGCAAGTTTAAAACAGCAATTTTATCGTCATTTCTCATAAATCGCCGTTTCGCACGAAAGAAACCTGAATTTATCAGTTTGAATAGTTAAAAACAGCGTTTTTCTATGTTTTTGCAAGTTTGAAACAGCAATTTTATCGTCATTTCTCATAAATCGCCGTTTCACACGAAAGAAACATGAATTTGTCAGTTTGAATAGTTCAAAACAGCGTTTTACTATGTTTTTGCAAGTTTAAAACAGCAATTTTATCGTCATTTCTCATAAATCGCCGTTTCACACGAAAGAAACATGAATTTGTCAGTTTGAATAGTTCAAAACAGCGTTTTTCTATGTTTTTGCAAGTTTAAAACAGCAATGTTATCGTCATTTCTCATAAATCGCCGTTTCACACGAAAGAAACATGAATTTATCAGTTTGAATAGTTGAAAACAGCGTTTTTCTATGTTTTTGCAAGTTTATAACAGCAATTTTATCGTCATTTCTCATAAATCGCCGTTTCACACGAAAGAAACATGAATTTGTCAGTTTGAATAGTTCAAAACAGCGTTTTACTATGTTTTTGCAAGTTTAAAACAGCAATTTTATCGCCATTTCTCATAAATCGCCGTTTCACACGAAAGAAACATGAATTTATCAGTTTGAATAGTTGAAAACAGCGTTTTTCTATGTTTTTGCAAGTTTAAAACAGCAATTTTATCGTCATTTCTCATAAATCGCCGTTTCACACGAAAGAAACATGAATTTATCAGTTTGAATAGTTGAAAACAGCGTTTTTCTATGTTTTTGCTAGTTTAAAACAGCAATTTTATCGTCATTTTTCATAAGTCGCCGTTTCACAAGAAAGAAACATGAATGTCAGTTTGAATAGTTCAAAACAGCGTTTTTCTATGTTTTTGCAAGTTTAAAACAGCAATTTTATCGTCATTTATCATAAATCGCCGTTTCACACGAAAGAAACATGAATTTGTCAGTTTGAATAGTTCAAAACAGCGTTTTACTATGTTTTTGCAACTTTAAAACAGCAATTTTTTCGTCATTTCTCATAAATCGCCGTTTCACACGAAAGAAACATGAATTTGTCAGTTTGAATAGTTCAAAACAGCGTTTTTCTATGTTTATGCAAGTTTAAAACAGCAGTTTTATCGTGATTTCACAAAAATCCACCGTTTCGAACGAAAGAAACCTGAATTTATCAGTTTGAATAGTTAAAAACAGCGTTTTTCTATGTTTTTGCAAGTTTAAAACAGCAATTTTAACGTCATTTCTCATAAATCGCCGTTTCACACGAAAGAAACATGAATTTATCAGTTTGAATAGTTCAAAACAGCGTTTTTCTATGTTTTTGCAAGTTTAAAACAGCAGTTTTATCGTGATTTAACAAAAATCCACCGTTTCGAACGAAAGAAACCTGAATTTATCAGTTTAAATAGTTAAAAACAGCTTTTTTTTATGTTTTTGCAAGTTTAAAACAGCAATTTTATCGTCATTTCTCATAAATCGCCGTTTCACACGAAAGAAACATGAATTTGTCAGTTTGAATAGTTCAAAACAGCGTTTTTCTATGTTTTTGCAAGTTTAAAACAGCAATTTTATCGTCATTTCTCATAAATCGCCGTTTCACACGAAAGAAACATGAATTTGTCAGTTTGAATAGTTCAAAACAGCGTTTTTCTATGTTTTTGCAAGTTTAAAACAGCAATTTTATCGTCATTTCTCATAAATCGCCGTTTCACACGAAAGAAACCTGAATTTATCAGTTTGAATAGTTAAAAACAGCGTTTTTCTATGTTTTTGCAAGTTTAAAACAGCAATTTTATCGTCATTTCTCATAAATCGCCGTTTCACACGAAAGAAACATGAATTTGTCAGTTTGAATAGTTCAAAACAGCGTTTTACTATGTTTTTGCAAGTTTAAAACAGCAATTTTATCGTCATTTCTCATAAATCGCCGTTTCACACGAAAGAAACATGAATTTGTCAGTTTGAATAGTTCAAAACAGCGTTTTTCTATGTTTTTGCAAGTTTAAAACAGCAATTTTATCGTCATTTTTCATAAATCGCCGTTTTACACGAAAGAAACATGAATTTGTCAGTTTGAATAGTTCAAAACAGCGTTTTTCTATGTTTTTGCAAGTGTAAAACAGCAGTTTTATCGTGATTTCACAAAAATCCACCGTTTCGAACGAAAGAAACCTGAATTTATCAGTTTGAATAGTTAAAAACAGCGTTTTTCTATGTTTTTGCAAGTTTAAAACAGCAATTTTAACGTCATTTCTCATAAATCGCCGTTTCACACGAAAGAAACATGAATTTGACAGTTTGAATAGTTCAAAACAGCGTTTTTCTATGTTTTTGCAAGTTTAAAACAGCAATTTTATCGTCATTTCTCATAAATCGCCGTTTCACACGAAAGAAACATGAATTTGTCAGTTTGAATAGTTCAAAACAGCGTTTTACTATGTTTTTGCAAGTTTAAAACAGCAATTTTATCGTCATTTCTCATAAATCGCCGTTTCACACGAAAGAAACATGAATTTGTCAGTTTGAATAGTTCAAAACAGCGTTTTTCTATGTTTTTGCAAGTTTAAAACAGCAATTTTATCGTCATTTCTCATAAATCGCCGTTTCACACGAAAGAAACATAAATTTGTCAGTTTGAATAGTTCAAAACAGCGTTTTTCTATGTTTTTGCAAGTTTAAAACAGCAGTTTTATCGTGATTTCACAAAAATCCACCGTTTCGAACGAAAGAAACCTGAATTTATCAGTTTGAATAGTTAAAAACAGCGTTTTTCTATGTTTTTGCAAGTTTAAAACAGCAATTTTAACGTCATTTCTCATAAATCGCCGTTTCACACGAAAGAAACATGAATTTGACAGTTTGAATAGTTCAAAACAGCGTTTTTCTATGTTTTTGCAAGTTTAAAACAGCAATTTTATCGTCATTTCTCATAAATCGCCGTTTCGCACGAAAGAAACCTGAATTTATCAGTATGAATAGTTAAAAACAGCGTTTTTCTATGTTTTTGCAAGTTTAAAACAGCAATTTTATCGTCATTTCTCATAAATCGCCGTTTCACACGAAAGAAACATGAATTTGTCAGTTTGAATAGTTTAAAACAGCGTTTTTCTATGTTTTTGCAAGTTTAAAACCGCAATTTTATCGTCATTTCTCATAAATCGCCGTTTCACACGAAAGAAACATGAATTTGTCAGTTTGAATAGTTAAAAACTGCGTTTTACTATGTTCTTGCAAGTTTAAAACAGCAATTTTATCGTCATTTCTCATAAATCGCCGTTTCACACGAAAGAAACATGAATTTGTCAGTTTGAATAGTTCAAAACAGCGTTTTTCTATGTTTATGCAAGTTTAAAACAGCAGTTTTATCGTGATTTCACAAAAATCCACCGTTTCGAACGAAAGAAACCTGAATTTATCAGTTTGAATAGTTGAAAACAGCGTTTTTCTATGTTTTTGCAAGTTTAAAACAGCAATTTTATCGTCATTTCTCATAAATCGCCGTTTCACACGAAAGAAACATGAATTTGTCAGTTTGAATAGTTCAAAACAGCGTTTTTCTATGTTTTTGCAAGTTTAAAACAGCAATTTTATCGTCATTTCTCATAAATTGCCGGTTCACACGAAAGAAACATTAATTTATCAGTTTTAATAGTTGAAAACAGCGTTTTTCTATGTTTTTGCAAGTTTAAAACAGCAATTTTATCGTCATTTCTCATAAATCGCCGTTTCACACGAAAGAAACATGAATTTGTCAGTTTGAATAGTTCAAAACAGCGTTTTTCTATGTTTTTGCAAGTTTAAAACAGCAATTATATCGTCATTTCTCATAAATCGCCGTTTCACACGAAAGAAACATGAATTTGTCAGTTTGAATAGTTCAAAACAGCGTTTTACTATGTTTTTGCAAGTTTAAAACAGCAATTTTATCGTCATTTCTCATAAATCGCCGTTTCACACGAAAGAAACATGAATTTGTCAGTTTGAATAGTTCAAAACAGCGTTTTTCTATGTTTTTGCAAGTTTAAAACAGCAGTTTTATCGTGATTTCACAAAAATCCACCGTTTCGAACGAAAGAAACCTGAATTTATCAGTTTGAATAGTCAAAAACAGCGTTTTTCTATGTTTTTGCAAGTTTAAAACAGCAATTTTATCGTCATTTCTCATAAATCGCCGTTTCACATGAAAGAAACATGAATTTGTCAGTTTGAATAGTTCAAAACAGCGTTTTACTATGTTTTTGCAAGTTTAAAACAGCAATTTTATCGTCATTTCTCATAAATCGCCGTTTCACACGAAAGAAACATGAATTTGTCAGTTTGAATAGATCAAAACACCGTTTTACTATGTTTTTGCAAGTTTAAAACAGCAGTTTTATCGTGATTTCACAAAAATCGACCGTTTTGAACGAAAGAAACCTGAATTTATCAGTTTGAATAGTTAAAAACAGCGTTTTTCTATGTTTTTGCAATTTTAAAACAGCAATTTTATCGTCATTTCTCATAAATCGCCGTTTCACACGAAAGAAACATGAATTTGTCAGTTTGAATAGTTCAAAACAGGGTTTTACTATGTTTTTGCAAGTTTAAAACAGCAATTTTATGGTCATTTCTCATTAATCGCCGTTTCACACGAAAGAAACATGAATTTATCAGTTTGAATAGTTGAAAACAGGGTTTTTCTATGTTTTTGCAAGTTTAAAACAGCAATTTTATCGTCATTTCTCATAAATCGCCGTTTCACACGAAAGATACATGAATTTTTCAGTTTGAATAGTTCAAAACAGCGTTTTTCTATGTTTTTGCAAGTTTAAAACAGCAGTTTTATCGTGATTTCACAAAAATCCACCGTTTCGAACGAAAGAAACCTGAATTTATCAGTTTGAATAGTTAAAAACAGCGTTTTTCTATGTTTTTGCAAGTTTAAAACAGCAATTTTAACGTCATTTCTCATAAATCGCCGTTTCACACGAAAGAAACATGAATTTATCAGTTTGAATAGTTGGAAACAGCGTTTTTCTATGTTTTTGCAAGTTTAAAACAGCAGTTTTATCTTGATTTCACAAAAATCCACCGTTTCGAACGAAAGAAAACTGAATTTATCAGTTTGAATAGTTAAAAACAACGTTTTTTTATGTGTTTGCAAGTTTAAAACAGCAATTTTATCGTCATTTCTCATAAATCGCCGTTTCACACGAAAGAAACATGAATTTATCAGTTTGAATAGTTAAAAACAGCGTTTTTCTATGTTTTTGCAAGTTTAAAACAGTAGTTTTATCGTGATTTCACAAAAATCCACCGTTTCAAACGAAAGAAACCTGATTTTATCAGTTTGAATAGTTCAAAACAGCGTTTTTCTATGTTTTTGCAAGTTTAAAACAGCAATTTTATCGTCATTTCTCATAAATCGCCGTTTCACACGAAAGAAACATGAATTTATCAGTTTGAATAGTTGAATACATCGTTTTTCTATGTTTATGCAAGTTTAAAACAGCAATTTTATCGTCATTTCTCATAAATCGCCGTTTAACACGAAAGAAACATGAATTTGTCAGTTTGAATAGTTCAAAACAGCGTTTTTCTATGTTTTTGCAAGTATAAACAGCAGTTTTAACGTGAATTCACAAAAATTTACCGTTTCGAACGAAAGAAACCTGAATTTATCAGTTTGAATAGTTAAAAACAGCGTTTTTCTATGTTTTTGCAAGTTTAAAACAGCAATTTTAACGTCATTTCTCATAAATCGCCGTTTCACACGAAAGAAACATGAATTTATCAGTTTGAATAGTTGGAAACAGCGTTTTTCTATGTTTTTGCAAGTTTAAAACAGCAGTTTTATCGTGATTTCACTAAAATCCACCGTTTCGAACGAAAGAAACCTGAATTTATCAGTTTGAATATTTAAAAACAGCGTTTTTTTATGTTTTTGCAAGTTTAAAACAGCAATTTTATCATCATTTCTCAAAAATCGCCGTTTCACACGAAAGAAACATGAATTTGTCAGTTTGAATAGTTCAAAACAGCCTTTTTCTATGTTTTTGCAAGTTTAAAACAGCAATTTTATCGTCATTTCTCATAAATCGCCGTTTCACACGAAAGAAACAAGAATTTGTCAGTTTGAATAGTTCAAAACAGCGTTTTTCTATGTTTTTGCAAGTTTTAAACAGCAGTTTTATCGTGATTTCACAAAAATCCACCGTTTCGAACGAAAGAAACCTGAATTTATCAGTTTGAATAGTTGAAAACAGCGTTTTTCTATGTTTTTGCAAGTTTAAAACAGCAATTTTATCGTCATTTCTCATAAATCGCCGTTTCACACGAAAGAAACATGAATTTGTCAGTTTGAATAGTTCAAAACAGCGTTTTTCTATGTTTTTGCAAGTTTAAAACAGCAATTTTATCGTCATTTCTCATAAATTGCCGGTTCACACGAAAGAAACATTAATTTATCAGTTTTAATAGTTGAAAACAGCGTTTTTCTATGTTTTTGCAAGTTTAAAACAGCAATTTTATCGTCATTTCTCATAAATCGCCGTTTCACACGAAAGAAACATGAATTTGTCAGTTTGAATAGTTCAAAACAGCGTTTTTCTATGTTTTTGCAAGTTTAAAACAGCAATTATATCGTCATTTCTCATAAATCGCCGTTTCACACGAAAGAAACATGAATTTGTCAGTTTGAATAGTTCAAAACAGCGTTTTACTATGTTTTTGCAAGTTTAAAACAGCAATTTTATCGTCATTTCTCATAAATCGCCGTTTCACACGAAAGAAACATGAATTTGTCAGTTTGAATAGTTCAAAACAGCGTTTTTCTATGTTTTTGCAAGTATAAACAGCAGTTTTATCGTGAATTCACAAAAATTTACCGTTTCGAACGAAAGAAACCTGAATTTATCAGTTTGAATAGTTAAAAACAGCGTTTTTCTATGTTTTTGCAAGTTTAAAACAGCAATTTTAACGTCATTTCTCATAAATCGCCGTTTCACACGAAAGAAACATGAATTTATCAGTTTGAATAGTTGAATACATCGTTTTTCTATGTTTATGCAAGTTTAAAACAGCAATTTTATCGTCATTTCTCATAAATCGCCGTTTCACACGAAAGAAACATGAATTTGTCAGTTTGAATAGTTCAAAACAGCGTTTTACTATGTTTTTGCAAGTTTAAAACAGCAGTTTTATCGTGATTTCACAAAAATCGACCGTTTCGAACGAAAGAAACCTGAATTTATCAGTTTGAATAGTTAAAAACAGCGTTTTTCTATGTTTTTGCAATTTTAAAACAGCAATTTTATCGTCATTTCTCATAAATCGCCGTTTCACACGAAAGAAACATGAATTTGTCAGTTTGAATAGTTCAAAACAGCGTTTTACTATGTTTTTGCAAGTTTAAAACAGCAATTTTATGGTCATTTCTCATTAATCGCCGTTTCACACGAAAGAAACATGAATTTATCAGTTTGAATAGTTGAAAACAGGGTTTTTCTATGTTTTTGCAAGTTTAAAACAGCAATTTTATCGTCATTTCTCATAAATCGCCGTTTCACACGAAAGATACATGAATTTGTCAGTTTGAATAGTTCAAAACAGCGTTTTTCTATGTTTTTGCAAGTTTAAAACAGCAGTTTTATCGTGATTTCACAAAAATCCACCGTTTCGAACGAAAGAAACCTGAATTTATCAGTTTGAATAGTTAAAAACAGCGTTTTTCTATGTTTTTGCAAGTTTAAAACAGCAATTTTAACGTCATTTCTCATAAATCGCCGTTTCACACGAAAGAAACATGAATTTATCAGTTTGAATAGTTGGAAACAGCGTTTTTCTATGTTTTTGCAAGTTTAAAACAGCAGTTTTATCTTGATTTCACAAAAATCCACCGTTTCGAACGAAAGAAAACTGAATTTATCAGTTTGAATAGTTAAAAACAACGTTTTTTTATGTTTTTGCAAGTTTAAAACAGCAATTTTATCGTCATTTCTCATAAATCGCCGTTTCACACGAAAGAAACATGAATTTATCAGTTTGAATAGTTGGAAACAGCGTTTTTCTATGTTTTTGCAAGTTTAAAACAGTAGTTTTATCGTGATTTCACAAAAATCCACCGTTTCGAACGAAAGAAACCTGATTTTATCAGTTTGAATAGTTCAAAACAGCGTTTTTCTATGTTTTTGCAAGTTTAAAACAGCAATTTTATCGTCATTTCTCATAAATCGCCGTTTCACACGAAAGAAACATGAATTTATCAGTTTGAATAGTTGAATACATCGTTTTTCTATGTTTATGCAAGTTTAAAACAGCAATTTTATCGTCATTTCTCATAAATCGCCGTTTCACACGAAAGAAACATGAATTTGTCAGTTTGAATAGTTCAAAACAGCGTTTTTCTATGTTTTTGCAAGTATAAACAGCAGTTTTATCGTGAATTCACAAAAATTTACCGTTTCGAACGAAAGAAACCTGAATTTATCAGTTTGAATAGTTAAAAACAGCGTTTTTCTATGTTTTTGCAAGTTTAAAACAGCAATTTTAACGTCATTTCTCATAAATCGCCGTTTCACACGAAAGAAACATGAATTTATCAGTTTGAATAGTTGGAAACAGCGTTTTTCTATGTTTTTGCAAGTTTAAAACAGCAGTTTTATCGTGATTTCACTAAAATCCACCGTTTCGAACAAAAGAAACCTGAATTTATCAGTTTGAATATTTAAAAACAGCGTTTTTTTATGTTTTTGCAAGTTTAAAACAGCAATTTTATCATCATTTCTCAAAAATAGCCGTTTCACACGAAAGAAACATGAATTTGTCAGTTTAAATAGTTCAAAACAGCCTTTTTCTATGTTTTTGCAAGTTTAAAACAGCAATTTTATCGTCATTTCTCATAAATCGCCGTTTCACACGAAAGAAACAAGAATTTGTCAGTTTGACTAGTTCAAAACAGCGTTTTTCTATGTTTTTGCAAGTTTAAAACAACAGTTTTATCGTGATTTCACAAAAATCCACCGTTTCGAACGAAAGAAACCTGAATTTATCAGTTTGAATAGTTAAAAACAGCGTTTTTCTATGTTTTTGCAAGTTTAAAACAGCAATTTTAACGTCATTTCTCATAAATCGCCGTTTCACACGAAAGAAACATGAATTTATCAGTTTGAATAGTTGGAAACAGCGTTTTTCTATGTTTTTGCAAGTTTAAAACAGCAGTTTTATCTTGATTTCACAAAAATCCACCGTTTCGAACGAAAGAAAACTGAATTTATCAGTTTGAATAGTTAAAAACAACGTTTTTTTATGTTTTTGCAAGTTTAAAACAGCAATTTTATCGTCATTTCTCATAAATCGCCTTTTCACACGAAAGAAACATGAATTTATCAGTTTGAATAGTTGGAAACAGCGTTTTTCTATGTTTTTGCAAGTTTAAAACAGTAGTTTTATCGTGATTTCACAAAAATCCACCGTTTCGAACGAAAGAAACCTGATTTTATCAGTTTGAATAGTTCAAAACAGCGTTTTTCTATGTTTTTGCAAGTTTAAAACAGCAATTTTATCGTCATTTCTCATAAATCGCCGTTTCACACGAAAGAAACATGAATTTATCAGTTTGAATAGTTGAATACATCGTTTTTCTATGTTTATGCAAGTTTAAAACAGCAATTTTATCGTCATTTCTCATAAATCGCCGTTTCACACGAAAGAAACATGAATTTGTCAGTTTAAATAGTTCAAAACAGCGTTTTTCTATGTTTTTGCAAGTATAAACAGCAGTTTTATCGTGAATTCACAAAAATTTACCGTTTCGAACGAAAGAAACCTGAATTTATCAGTTTGAATAGTTAAAAAAAAGCGTTTTTCTATGTTTTTGCAAGTTTAAAACAGCAATTTTAACGTCATTTCTCATAAATCGCCGTTTCACACGAAAGAAACATGAATTTATCAGTTTGAATAGTTGGAAACAGCGTTTTTCTATGTTTTTGCAAGTTTAAAACAGCAGTTTTATCGTGATTTCACTAAAATCCACCGTTTCGAACGAAAGAAACCTGAATTTATCAGTTTGAATATTTAAAAACAGCGTTTTTTTTATGTTTTTGCAAGTTTAAAACAGCAATTTTATCATCATTTCTCAAAAATCGCCGTTTCACACGAAAGAAACATGAATTTGTCAGTTTGAATAGTTCAAAACAGCCTTTTTCTATGTTTTTGCAAGTTTAAAACAGCAATTTTATCGTCATTTCTCATAAATCGCCGTTTCACACGAAAGAAACAAGAATTTGTCAGTTTGACTAGTTCAAAACAGCGTTTTTCTATGTTTTTGCAAGTTTAAAACAGCAGTTTTATCGTGATTTCACAAAAATCCACCGTTTCGAACGAAAGAAACCTGAATTTATCAGTTTGAATAGTTAAAAACAGCGTTTTTCTATGTTTTTGCAAGTTTAAAACAGCAATTTTAACGTCATTTCTCATAAATCGCCGTTTCACACGAAAGAAACATGAATTTATCAGTTTGAATAGTTGGAAACAGCGTTTTTCTATGTTTTTGCAAGTTTAAAACAGCAGTTTTATCTTGATTTCACAAAAATCCACCGTTTCGAACGAAAGAAAACTGAATTTATCAGTTTGAATAGTTAAAAACAACGTTTTTTTATGTTTTTGCAAGTTTAAAACAGCAATTTTATCGTCATTTCTCATAAATCGCCGTTTCACACGAAAGAAACATGAATTTATCAGTTTGAATAGTTGGAAACAGCGTTTTTCTATGTTTTTGCAAGTTTAAAACAGTAGTTTTATCGTGATTTCACAAAAATCCACCGTTTCGAACGAAAGAAACCTGATTTTATCAGTTTGAATAGTTCAAAACAGCGTTTTTCTATGTTTTTGCAAGTTTAAAACAGCAATTTTATCGTCATTTCTCATAAATCGCCGTTTCACACGAAAGAAACATGAATTTATCAGTTTGAATAGTTGAATACATCGTTTTTCTATGTTTATGCAAGTTTAAAACAGCAATTTTATCGTCATTTCTCATAAATCGCCGTTTCACACGAAAGAAACATGAATTTGTCAGTTTGAATAGTTCAAAACAGCGTTTTTCTATGTTTTTGCAAGTATAAACAGCAGTTTTATCGTGAATTCACAAAAATTTACCGTTTCGAACGAAAGAAACCTGAATTTATCAGTTTGAATAGTTAAAAACAGCGTTTTTCTATGTTTTTGCAAGTTTAAAACAGCAATTTTAACGTCATTTCTCATAAATCGCCGTTTCACACGAAAGAAACATGAATTTATCAGTTTGAATAGTTGGAAACAGCGTTTTTCTATGTTTTTGCAAGTTTAAAACAGCAGTTGTATCGTGATTTCACTAAAATCCACCGTTTCGAACGAAAGAAACCTGAATTTATCAGTTTAAATATTTAAAAACAGCGTTTTTTTATGTTTTTGCAAGTTTAAAACAGCAATTTTATCATCATTTCTCAAAAATCGCCGTTTCACACGAAAGAAACATGAATTTGTCAGTTTGAATAGTTCAAAACAGCCTTTATCTATGTTTTTGCAAGTTTAAAACAGCAATTTTATCGTCATTTCTCATAAATCGCCGTTTCACACGAAAGAAACAAGAATTTGTCAGTTTGAATAGTTCAAAACAGCGTTTTTCTATGTTTTTGCAAGTTTTAAACAGCAGTTTTATCGTGATTTCACAAAAATCCACCGTTTCGAACGAAAGAAACCTGAATTTATCAGTTTGAATAGTTAAAAACAGCGTTTTTCTATGTTTTTGCAAGTTTAAAACAGCAATTTTATCGTCAGTTCTCATAAATCGCCGTTTCACACGAAAGAAACATGAATTTGTCAGTTTGAATAGTTCAAAACAGCGTTTTACTATGTTTTTGCAAGTTTAAAACAGCAATTTTATCGTCATTTCTCATAAATCGCCGTTTCACACGAAAGAAACATGAATTTGTCAGTTTGAATAGTTCAAAACAGCGTTTTACTATGTTTTTGCAAGTTTAAAACAGCAATTTTATCGTCATTTCTCATAAATCGCCGTTTCACACGAAAGAAACATGAATTTAGCAGTTTGAATAGTTGAAAACAGCGTTTTTCTATGTTTTTGCAAGTTTAAAACAGCAATTTTATCGTCATTTCTCATAAATCGCCGTTTCACACGAAGGAAACATGAATTTGTCAGTTTGAATAGTTCAAAACAGCGTTTTTCTATGTTTTTGCAAGTTTAAAACAGCAATTTTATCGTCATTTCTCATAAATCGCCGTTTCACACGAAAGAAACATGAATTTGTCAGTTTGAATAGTTCAAAACAGCGTTTTACTATGTTTTTGCAAGTTTAAAACAGCAATTTTATTGTCATTTCTCATAAATCACCGTTTCACACGTAAGAAACATGAATTTGTCAGTTTGAATAGTTCAAAACAGCGTTTTTATATGTTTTTGCAAGTTTAAAACAGCAGTTTTATCGTGATTTCACAAAAATCCACCGTTTCGAACGAAAGAAACCAGAATTTATCAGTTTGAATAGTTAAAAACAGCGTTTTTCTATGTTTTTGCAAGATTAAAACAGCAATTTTATCGTCATTTCTCATAAATCGCCGTTTCACACGAAAGAAACATGAATTTGTTAGTTTTAATAGTTCAAAACAGCGTTTTACTATGTTTTTGCAAGTTTAAAACAGCAATTTTATCGTCATATCTCATAAATCGCCGTTTCACACGAAAGAAACATGAATTTGTCAGTTTGAATAGTTCAAAACAGCGTTTTTCTATGTTTTTGCAAGTTTAAAACAGCAGTTTTATCGTGATTTCACAAAAATCCACCGTTTCGAACGAAAGAAACCTGAGTTTATCAGTTTGAATAGTTAAAAACAGCGTTTTTCTATGTTTTTGCAAGTTTAAAACAGCAATTTTATCGTCATTTCTCATAAATCGCCGTTTCACACGAAAGAAACATGAATTTATCAGTTTGAATAGTTGAAAACAGCGTTTTTCTATGTTTTTGCAAATTTAAAACAGCAATTTTTTTCGTCATTTCTCATAAATCGCCGTTTCACACGAAAAAAACATGAATTTATCAGTTTGAATAGTTGAAAACAGCGTTTTTCTATGTTTTTGCAAGTTTAAAACAGCAATTTTATCGTCATTTCTCATAAATCGCCGTTTCACACGAAAGAAACATGAATTTATCAGTTTGAATAGTTGAAAACAGCGTTTTTCTATGTTTTTGCAAATTTAAAACAGCAATTTTATCGTCATTTCTCATAAATCGCCGTTTCACACGAAAGAAACATGAATTTGTCAGTTTGAATAGTTCAAAACAGCGTTTTTCTATGTTTTTGCAAGTTTAAAACAGCAATTTTATCGTCATTTCTCATAAATCGCCGTTTCACACGAAAGAAACATGAATTTGTCAGTTTGAATAGTTCAAAACAGCGTTTTTCTATGTTTTTGCAAGTTTTAAACAGCAGTTTTATCGTGATTTCACAAAAATCCACCGTTTCGAACGAAAGAAACCTGAATTTATCAGTTTGAATAGTTAAAAACAGCGTTTTTCCTTGTTTTTGCAAGTTTAAAACAGCAATTTTATCGTCATTTCTCATAAATCGCCGTTTCACACGAAAGAAACATGAATTTGTCAGTTTGAATAGTTCAAAACAGCGTTTTACTATGTTTTTGCAAGTTTAAAACAGCAATTTTATCGTCATTTCTCATAAACCGCCGTTTCACACGAAAGAAACATGAATTTGTCAGTTTGAATAGTTCAAAACAGCGTTTTACTATGTTTTTGCAAATTTAAAACAGCAATTTTATCGTCATTTCTCATAAATCGCCGTTTCACACGAAAGAAACATGAATTTATCAGTTTGAATAGTTGAAAACAGCGTTTTTCAATGTTTTTGCAAGTTTAAAACAGCAATTTTATCGTCATTTCTCATAAATCGCCGTTCACACGAAAGAAACATGAATTTATCAGTTTGAATATTTGAAAACAGCGTTTTTTTATGTTTTTGCAAGTTTAAAACAGCAATTTTATCGTCATTTCTCATAAATCGCCGTTTCACACGAAAGAAACATGAATTTGTCAGTGTAAATAGTTCAAAACAGCGTTTTTCTATGTTTTTGCAAGTTTAAAACAGCATTTTTATCGTCATTTCTCATAAATCGCCGTTTCACACGAAAGAAACATGAATTTGTCAGTTTGAATAGTTCAAAACAGCGTTTTTCTATGTTTTTGCAAGTTTAAAACAGCAATTTTATCGTCATTTCTCATAAATCGCCGTTTCACACGAAAGAAACATGAATTTGTCAGTTTGAATAGTTCAAAACAGCGTTTTTTTATGTTTTTGCAAGTTTTAAACAGCAGTTTTATCGTGATTTCACAAAAATCCACCGTTTCG
Organism: Poecilus cupreus; assembly: GCA_963942605.1. Lineage (NCBI taxonomy): Eukaryota > Metazoa > Arthropoda > Insecta > Coleoptera > Carabidae > Poecilus > Poecilus cupreus. Next base: position 33,176 of record CAWWDY010002606.1, read on the forward strand.
AACGAAAGAAACCTGAATTTATCAGTTTGAATAGTTAAAAACAGCGTTTTTCTATGTTTTTGCAAGTTTAAAACAGCAATTTTATCGTCATTTCTCATAAATCGCCGTTTCACACGAAAGAAACATGAATTTGTCAGTTTGAATAGTTCAAAACAGCGTTTTACTATGTTTTTGCAAGTTTAAAACAGCAATTTTATCGTCATTTCTCATAAATCGCCGTTTCACACGAAAGAAACATGAATTTGTCAGTTTGAATAGTTCAAAACAGCGTTTTACTATGTTTTTGCAATTTTAAAACAGCAATTTTATCGTCATTTCTCATAAATCGCCGTTTCACACGAAAAAAACATGAATTTATCAGTTTGAATAGTTGAAAACAGCGTTTTTCTATGTTTTTGCAAGTTTAAAACAGCAATTTTATCGTCATTTCTCATAAATCGCCGTTTCACACGAAAGAAACATGAATTTATCAGTTTGAATAGTTGAAAACAGCGTTTTTCTATGTTTTTGCAAATTTAAAACAGCAATTTTATCGTCATTTCTCATAAATCGCCGTTTCACACGAAAGAAACATGAATTTGTCAGTTTGAATAGTTCAAAACAGCGTTTTTCTATGTTTTTGCAAGTTTAAAACAGCAATTTTATCGTCATTTCTCATAAATCGCCGTTTCACACGAAAGAAACATGAATTTGTCAGTTTGAATAGTTCAAAACAGCGTTTTTCTATGTTTTTGCAAGTTTTAAACAGCAGTTTTATCGTGATTTCACAAAAATCCACCGTTTCGAACGAAAGAAACCTGAATTTATCAGTTTGAATAGTTAAAAACAGCGTTTTTCCTTGTTTTTGCAAGTTTAAAACAGCAATTTTATCGTCATTTCTCATAAATCGCCGTTTCACATGAAAGAAACATGAATTTGTCAGTTTGAATAGTTCAAAACAGCGTTTTACTATGTTTTTGCAAGTTTAAAACAGCAATTTTATCGTCATTTCTCATAAACCGCCGTTTCACACGAAAGAAACATGAATTTGTCAGTTTGAATAGTTCAAAACAGCGTTTTACTATGTTTTTGCAAGTTTAAAACAGCAATTTTATCGTCATTTCTCATAAATCGCCGTTTCACACGAAAGAAACATGAATTTATCAGTTTGAATAGTTGAAAACAGCGTTTTTCAATGTTTTTGCAAGTTTAAAACAGCAATTTTATCGTCATTTCTCATAAATCGCCGTTCACACGAAAGAAACATGAATTTATCAGTTTGAATATTTGAAAACAGCGTTTTTCTATGTTTTTGCAAGTTTAAAACAGCAATTTTATCGTCATTTCTCATAAATCGCCGTTTCACACGAAAGAAACATGAATTTGTCAGTGTAAATAGTTCAAAACAGCGTTTTTCTATGTTTTTGCAAGTTTAAAACAGCAATTTTATCGTCATTTCTCATAAATCGCCGTTTCACACGAAAGAAACATGAATTTGTCAGTTTGAATAGTTCAAAACAGCGTTTTTCTATGTTTTTGCAAGTTTAAAACAGCAATTTTATCGTCATTTCTCATAAATCGCCGTTTCACACGATAAAAACATGAATTTGTCAGTTTGAATAGTTCAAAACAGCGTTTTTCTATGTTTTTGCAAGTTTTAAACAGCAGTTTTATCGTGATTTCACAAAAATCCACCGTTTCGAACGAAAGAAACCTGAATTTATCAGTTTGAATAGTTAAAAACAGCGTTTTTCTATGTTTTTGCAAGTTTAAAACATCAATTTTATCGTCATTTCTCATAAATCGCCGTTTCACACGAAAGAAACATGAATTTGTCAGTTTGAATAGTTCAAAACAGCGTTTTACTATGTTTTTGCAAGTTTAAAACAGCAATTTTATCGTCATTTCTCATAAATCGCCGTTTCACACGAAAGAAACATGAATTTGTCAGTTTGAATAGTTCAAAACAGCGTTTTTCTATGTTTTTGCAATTTTAAAACAGCAATTTTATCGTCATTTCTCATAAATCGCCGTTTCACACGAAAGAAACATGAATTTATCAGTTTGAATAGTTGAAAACAGCGTTTTTCAATGTTTTTGCAAGTTTAAAACAGCAATTTTATCGTCATTTCTCATAAATCGCCGTTCACACGAAAGAAACATGAATTTATCAGTTTGAATATTTGAAAACAGCGTTTTTCTATGTTTTTGCAAGTTTAAAACAGCAATTTTATCGTCATTTCTCATAAATCGCCGTTTCACACGAAAGAAACATGAATTTGTCAGTGTAAATAGTTCAAAACAGCGTTTTTCTATGTTTTTGCAAGTTTAAAACAGCAATTTTATCGTCATTTCTCATAAATCGCCGTTTTACACGAAAGAAACATGAATTTGTCAGTTTGAATAGTTCAAAACAGCGTTTTTCTATGTTTTTGCAAGTATAAACAGCAGTTTTATCGTGAATTCACAAAAATTTACCGTTTCGAACGAAAGAAACCTGAATTTATCAGTTTGAATAGTTAAAAACAGCGTTTTTCTATGTTTTTGCAAGTTTAAAACAGCAATTTTAACGTCATTTCTCATAAATCGCCGTTTCACACGAAAGAAACATGAATTTATCAGTTTGAATAGTTGGAAACAGCGTTTTTCTATGTTTTTGCAAGTTTAAAACAGCAGTTTTATCGTGATTTCACTAAAATCCACCGTTTCGAACGAAAGAAACCTGAATTTATCAGTTTGAATAGTTAAAAACAGCGTTTTTTTATGTTTTTGCAAGTTTAAAACAGCAATTTTATCATCATTTCTCAAAAATCGCCGTTTCACACGAAAGAAACATGAATTTGTCAGTTTGAATAGTTCAAAACAGCCTTTTTCTATGTTGTTGCAAGTTTAAAACAGCAATTTTATCGTCATTTCTCATAAATCGCCGTTTCACACGAAAGAAACATGAATTTATCAGTTTGAATAGTTAAAAACAGCGTTTTTCTATGTTTTTGCAAGTTTAAAACAGCAATTTTATCGTCATTTCTCATAAATCGCCGTTTCACACGAAAGAAACATGAATTTGTCAGTTTGAATAGTTCAAAACAGCGTTTTTCTATGTTTTTGCAAGTTTTAAACAGCAGTTTTATCGTGATTTCACAAAAATCCACCGTTTCGAACGAAAGAAACCTGAATTTATCAGTTTGAATAGTTAAAAACAGCGTTTTTCTATGTTTTTGCAAGTTTAAAACAGCAATTTTATCGTCATTTCTCATAAATCGCCGTTTCACACGAAAGAAACATGAATTTGTCAGTTTGAATAGTTCAAAACAGCGTTTTACTATGTTTTTGCAAGTTTAAAACAGCAATTTTATCGTCATTTCTCATAAATCGCCGTTTCACACGAAAGAAACATGAATTTGTCAGTTTGAATAGTTCAAAACAGCGTTTTACTATGTTTTTGCAAGTTTAAAACAGCAATTTTATCGTCATTTTTCATAAATCGCCGTTTCACACGAAAGAAACAAAAATTTATCAGTTTAAATAGTTGAAAACAGCGTTTTTCTATGTTTTTGCAAGTTTAAAACAGCAATTTTATCGTCATTTCTCATAAATCGCCGTTTCACACGAAAGAAACATGAATTTGTCAGTTTGAATAGTTCAAAACAGCGTTTTACTATGTTTTTGCAAGTTTAAAACAGCAATTTTATCGTCATTTCTCATAAATCGCCGTTTCACAAGAAAGAAACATGAATTTGTCAGTTTGAATAGTTCAAAACAGCGTTTTTCTATGTTTTCGCAAGTTTAAAACAGCAGTTTTATCGTGATTTCACAAAAATCCACCGTTTCGAACGAAAGAAACCTGAATTTATCAGTTTGAATAGTTAAAAACAGCGTTTTTCTATGTTTTTGCAAGTTTAAAACAGCATTTTTAACGTCATTTCTCATAAATCGCCGTTTCACACGAAAGAAACATGAATTTATCAGTTTGAATAGTTGGAAACAGCGTTTTTCTATGTTTTTGCAAGTTTAAAACAGCAGTTTTATCGTGATTTCACAAAAATCCACCGTTTCGAACGAAAGAAACCTGAATTTATCAGTTTGAACAGTTAAAAACAGCGTTTTTTTATGTTTTTGCAAGTTTAAAACAGCAATTTTATCGTCATTTCTCATAAATCGCCGTTTCACACGAAAGAAACATGAATTTGTCAGTTTGAGTAGTTCAAAACAGCGTTTTTCTATGTTTTTGCAAGTTTAAAACAGCAATTTTATCGTCATTTCTCATAAATCGCCGTTTCACACGAAAGAAACATGAATTTATCAGTTTGAATAGTTGAAAACAGCGTTTTTCTATGTTTTTGCAAGTTTAAAACAGCAATTTTATCGCCATTTCTCATAAATCGCCGTTTCACACGAAAGAAACATGAATTTGTCAGTTTGAATAGTTCAAAACAGCGTTTTTCTATGTTTTTGCAAGTTTAAAACAGCAATTTTATCGTCATTTCTCATAAATCGCCGTTTCACACGAAAGAAACATGAATTTGTCAGTTTGAATAGTTCAAAACAGCGTTTTTCTATGTTTTTGCAAGTTTAAAACAGCAATTTTATCGTCATTTCTCATAAATCGCCGTTTCACACGAAAGAAACATGAATTTATCAGTTTGAATAGTTGGAAACAGCGATTTTCTATGTTTTTGCAAGTTTAAAACAGCAGTTTTATCGTGATTTCACAAAAATCCACCGTTTCGAACGAAAGAAACCTGAATTTATCAGTTTGAATAGTTCAAAACAGCGTTTTTCTATGTTTTTGCAAGTTTAAAACAGCAATTTTATCGTCATTTCTCATAAATCGCCGTTTCACACGAAAGAAACATGAATTTGTCAGTTTGAATAGTTCAAAACAGCGTTTTACTATGTTTTTGCAAGTTTAAAACAGCAATTTTATCGTCATTTCTCATAAATCGAAAATTCACACAAAAGAAACATGAATTTGTCAGTTTGAATAGTTCAAAACAGCGTTTTTCTATGTTTTTGCAAGTTTAAAACTCTTTTATCGTGATTTCACAAAAATCCACCGTTTCGAACGAAAGACACCTGAATTTATCAGTTTGAATAGTTAAAAACAGCGTTTTTCTATGTTTTTGCAAGTTTAAAACAGCAATTTTATCGTCATTTTTAATAAATCGCCGTTTCACACGAAAGAAACATGAATTTGTCAGTTTTAATAGTTGATAACAGCGTTTTTCTATGTTTTTGCAAGTTTAAAACAGCAATTTTATCGTATTTTCTCATAAATCGCCGTTTTACACGAAAGAAACATGAATTTGTCAGTTTGAATAGTTCAAAACAGCGTTTTACTATGTTTTTGCAAGTTTAAAACAGCAATTTTATCGTCATATCTCATAAATCGCCGTTTCACACGAAAGAAACATGAATTTGTCAGTTTGAATAGTTCAAAACAGCGTTTTTCTATGTTTTTGCAAGTTTTAAACAGCAGTTTTATCGTGATTTCACAAAAATCCACCGTTTCGAACGAAAAAAACCTGAGTTTATCAGTTTGAATAGTTAAAAACAGCGTTTTTCTATGTTTTTGCAAGTTTAAAACAGCAATTTTATCGTCATTTCTCATAAATCGCCGTTTCACACGAAAGAAACATGAATTTATCAGTTTGAATAGTTGAAAACAGCGTTTTTCTATGTTTTTGCAAATTTAAAACAGCAATTTTTCTCGTCATTTCTCATAAATCGCCGTTTCACACGAAAGAAACATGAATTTATCAGTTTGAATAGTTGAAAACAGCGTTTTTCTATGTTTTTGCAAGTTTAAAACAGCAATTTTATCGTCATTTCTCATAAATCGCCGTTTCACACGAAAGAAACATGAATTTGTCAGTTTGAATAGTTCAAAACAGCGTTTTTCTATGTTTTTGCAAGTTTAAAACAGCAATTTTATCGTCATTTCTCATAAATCGCCGTTTCACACGAAAGAAACATGAATTTATCAGTTTGAATAGTTGAAAACAGCGTTTTTCTATGTTTTTGCAAGTTTAAAACAGCAATTTTATCGTCATTTCTCATAAATCGCCGTTTCACACGAAAGAAACATGAATTTATCAGTTTGAATAGTTGAAAACAGCGTTTTTCTATGTTTTTGCAAGTTTAAAACAGCAATTTTATCGTCATTTCTCATAAATCGCCGTTTCACATGAAAGAAACATGAATTTGTCAGTTTGAATAGTTCAAAACAGCGTTTTACTATGTTTTTGCAAGTTTAAAACAGCAATTTTATCGTCATTTCTCATAAATCGCCGTTTCACACGAAAGAAACATGAATTTGTCAGTTTGAATAGTTCAAAACAGCGTTTTTCTATGTTTTCGCAAGTTTAAAACAGCAGTTTTATCGTGATTTCACAAAAATCCACCGTTTCGAACGAAAGAAACCTGAATTTATCAGTTTGAATAGTTAAAAACAGCGTTTTTCTATGTTTTTGCAAGTTTAAAACAGCATTTTTAACGTCATTTCTCATAAATCGCCGTTTCACACGAAAGAAACATGAATTTATCAGTTTGAATAGTTGGAAACAGCGTTTTTCTATGTTTTTGCAAGTTTAAAACAGCAGTTTTATCGTCATTTCTCATAAATCGCCGTTTCACACGAAAGAAACATGAATTTATCAGTTTGAATAGTTGGAAACAGCGTTTTTCTATGTTTTTGCAAGTTTAAAACAGCAGTTTTATCGTGATTTCACAAAAATCCACCGTTTCGAACGAAAGAAACCTGAATTTATCAGTTTGAATAGTTCAAAACAGCGTTTTTCTATGTTTTTGCAAGTTTAAAACAGCAATTTTATCGTCATTTCTCATAAATCGCCGTTTCACACGAAAGAAACATGAATTTGTCAGTTTGAATAGTTCAAAACAGCGTTTTACTATGTTTTTGCAAGTTTAAAACAGCAATTTTATCGTCATTTCTCATAAATCGCCAATTCACACAAAAGAAACATGAATTTGTCAGTTTGAATAGTTCAAAACAGCGTTTTTCTATGTTTTTGCAAGTTTAAAACTCTTTTATCGTGATTTCACAAAAATCCACCGTTTCGAACGAAAGAAACCTGAATTTATCAGTTTGAATAGTTAAAAACAGCGTTTTTCTATGTTTTTGCAAGTTTAAAACAGCAATTTTATCGTCATTTCTCATAAATCGCCGTTTCACACAAAAGAAACATGAATTTGTCAGTTTGAATAGTTCAAAACAGCGTTTTACTATGTTTTTGCAAGTTTAAAACAGCAATTTTATCGTAATTTCTCATAAATCGCCGTTTCACACGAAAGAAACATGAATTTATTAGTTTGAATAGTTGAAAACAGCGTTTTTCTATGTTTTTGCAAGTTTAAAACAGTAATTTTATCGTTATTTCTCATAAATCGCCGTTTCACACGAAAGAAACATGAATTTATCAGTTTGAATAGTTCAAAACAGTGTTTTACTATGTTTTTGCAAGTTTAAAACAGCAATTTTTTCGTCATTTCTCATAAATCGCCGTTTCACACGAAAGAAACATGAATTTATCAGTTTGAATAGTTCAAAACAGCGTTTTTCTATGTTTTTGCAAGTTTAAAACAGCAATTTTATCGTCATTTCTCATAAATCGCCGTTTCACACGAAAGAAACATGAATTTGTCAGTTTGAATAGTTCAAAACAGCGTTTTTCTATGTTTTTGCAAGTTTAAAACAGCAATTTTATCGTGATTTCATAAAAATCCACCGTTTCGAACGAAAGAAACCTGAATTTATCAGTTTGAATAGTTAAAAACAGCGTTTTTCTATGTTTTTGCAAATTTAAAACAGCAATTTTATCGTCATTTCTCATAAATCGCCGTTTCACACGAAAGAAACATGAATTTGTCAGTTTGAATAGTTCAAAACAGCGTTTTACTATGTTTTTGCAAGTTTAAAACAGCAATTTTTTCGTCATTTCTCATAAATCGCCGTTTCACACGAAAGAAACATAAATTTGTCAGTTTGAATAGTTCAAAACAGCGTTTTTTTATGCGTTTGCAAGTTTAAAACAGCAATTTTATCGTCATTTCTCATAAATCGCCGTTTCACACGAAAGAAACATGAATTTGTCAGTTTGAATAGTTCAAAACAGCGTTTTTCTATGTTTTTGCAAGTTTAAACAGCAATTTTATCGTCAATTCTCATAAATCGCCATTTCACACGAAAGAAACATGAATTTATCAGTTTGAATAGTTGAAAACAGCGTTTTTCTATGTTCTTGCAAGTTTAAAACAGCAATTTTATCGTCATTTCTCATAAATCGCCGTTTCACACGAAAGAAACATTAATTTGTCAGTTTAAATAGTTCAAAACAGCGTTTTTCTATGTTTTTGCAAGTTTAAAACAGCAGTTTTATCGTGATTTCACAAAAATCCACCGTTTCGAACGAAAGAAACCTGAATTTATCAGTTTGAATAGTTAAAAACAGCGTTTTTCTATGTTTTTGCAAGTTTAAAACAGCAATTTTATCGCCATTTCTTATAAATCGCCGTTTCACACGAAAGAAACATGAATTTGTCAGTTTGAATAGTTCAAAACAGCGTTTTACTATGTTTTTGCAAGTTTAAAACAGCAATTTTTTCGTCATTTCTCATAAATCGCCGTTTCACACGAAAGAAACATGAATTTGTCAGTTTGAATAGTTCAAAACAGCGTTTTTTTATGCGTTTGCAAGTTTAAAACAGCAATTTTATCGTCATTTCTCATAAATTGCCGTTTCACACGAAAGAAACATGAATTTGTCAGTTTGAATAGTTCAAAACAGCGTTTTTCTATGTTTTTGCAAGTTTAAAACAGCAATTTTATCGTCAATTCTCATAAATCGCCGTTTCACATGAAAGAAACATGAATTTGTCAGTTTGAATAGTTCAAAACAGCGTTTTTCTATGTTTTTGCAAGTTTAAAACAGCAGTTTTATCGTGATTTCACAAAAATCCACCGTTTCGAACGAAAGAAACCTGAATTTATCAGTTTGAATAGTTAAAAACAGCGTTTTTCTATGTTTTTGCAAGTTTAAAACAGCAATTTTATCGTCATTTCTCATAAATCGCCGTTTCACACGAAAGAAACATGAATTTGTCAGTTTGAATAGTTCAAAACAGCGTTTTACTATGTTTTTGCAAGTATAAAACAGCAATTTTTTCGTCATTTCTCATAAATCGCCGTTTCACACGAAAGAAACATGAATTTGTCAGTTTGAATTGTTCAAAACAGCGTTTTTTTATGCGTTTGCAAGTTTAAAACAGCAATTTTATCGTCATTTCTCATAAATCGCCGTTTCACACGAAAGAAACATGAATTTGTCAGTTTGAATAGTTCAAAACAGCGTTTTTCTATGTTTTTGCAAGTTTAAAACAGCAATTTTATCGTCAATTCTCATAAATCGCCGTTTCACATGAAAGAAACATGAATTTATCAGTTTGAATAGTTGAAAACAGCGTTTTTCTATGTTCTTGCAAGTTTAAAACAGCAATTTTATCGTCATTTCTCATAAATCGCCGTTTTACACGAAAGAAACATGAATTTGTCAGTTTGAATAGTTCAAAACAGCGTTTTTCTATGTTTTTGCAAGTTTAAAACAGCAATTTTATCGTCATTTCTCATAAATCGCCGTTTCACACAAAAGAAACATGAATTTATCAGTTTGAATAGTTGAAAACAGCGTTTTTCTATGTTTTTGCAAGTTTAAAACAGCAATTTTAACGTCATTTCTCATAAATCGCCGTTTCACACGAAAGAAACATGAATTTATCAGTTTGAATAGTTGAAAACAGCGTTTTTCTATGTTCTTGCAAGTTTAAAACAGCAATTTTATCGTCATTTCTCATAAATCGCCGTTTTACACGAAAGAAACATGAATTTGTCAGTTTGAATAGTTCAAAACAGCGTTTTTCTATGTTTTTGCAAGTTTAAAACAGCAATTTTATCGTCATTTCTCATAAATCGCCGTTTCACACAAAAGAAACATGAATTTATCAGTTTGAATAGTTAAAAACAGCGTTTTTCTATGTTTTTGCAAGTTTAAAACAGCAATTTTATCGTAATCTCATAAATCGCAGTTTCACACGAAAGAAACATGAATTTGTGAGTTTGAATAGTTCAAAACAGCGTTTTTCTATGTTTTTGCAAGTTTAAAACAGCAATTTTATCGTCATTTCTCATAAATCGCCGTTTCACACGAAAGAAACATGAATTTATCAGTTTGAATAGTTGAAAACAGCGTTTTTCTATGTTTTTGCAAGTTTAAAACAGCAGTTTTATCGTGATTTCACAAAAATCCACCGTTTCGAATGAAAGAAACCTGAATTTATCAGTTTGAATAGTTAAAAACAGCGTTTTTCTATGTTTTTGCAAGTTTAAAACAGCAATTTTATCGTCATTTCTCATAAATCGCCGTTTCACACGAAAGAAACATGAATTTGTCAGTTTAAATAGTTCAAAACAGCGTTTTACTATGTTTTTGCAAGTTTAAAACAGCAATTTTATCGTCATTTCTCATAAATCGCCGTTTCACACGAAAGAAACATGAATTTGTCAGTTTGAATAGTTCAAAACAGCGTTTTTCTATGTTTTTGCAAGTTTAAAACAGCAGTTTTATCGTGATTTCACAAAAATCCACCGTTTCGAACGAAAGAAACCTGAATTTATCAGTTTGAATAGTTAAAAACAGCGTTTTTCTATGTTTTTGCAAGTTTAAAACAGCAATTTTAACGTCATTTCTCATAAATCGCCGTTTTTCACGAAAGAAACAGTTATTTATCAGTTTGAATAGTTGGAAACAGCGTTTTTCTATGTTTTTGCAAGTTTAAAACAGCAATTTTATCGTTATTTCTCATAAATCGCCGTTTCACACGAAAGGAACATGAATTTGTCAGTTCAAATAGTTCAAAACAGCGTTTTACTATGTTTTTGCAAGTTTAAAACAGCAATTTTATCGTCATTTCTCATAAATCGCCGTTTCACACAAAGGAAACATGAATTTATCAGTTTGAATAGTTGAAAACAGCGTTTTTCTATGTTTTTGCAAGTTTAAAACAGCAATTTTATCGTCAGTTGTCATAAATCACCGTTTCACACAAAAGAAACATGAATTTATCAGTTTGAATAGTTGAAAACAGCGTTTTTCTATGTTTTTGCAAGTTTAAAACAGCAATTTTAACGTCATTTCTCATAAATCGCCGTTTCACACGAAAGAAACATGAATTTATCAGTTTGAATATTTGGAAACAGCGTTTTTCTATGTTTTGCAAGTTTAAAACAGCAGTTTTATCGTGATTTCAAAAAAATCCACCGTTTCGAACGAAAGAAACCTGAATTTATCAGTTTGAATAGTTAAAAACAGCGTTTTTCTATGTTTTTGCAAGTTTAAAACAGCAATTTTAACGTCATTTCTCATAAATCGCCGTTTCACACGTAAGAAACATGAATTTATCAGTTTGAATATTTGGAAACAGCGTTTTTCTATGTTTTTGCAAGTTTAAAACAGCGGTTTTATCGTGATTTCAAAAAAATCCACCGTTTCGAACGAAAGAAACCTGAATTTATCAGTTTGAATAGTTAAAAACAGCGTTATTTTATGTTTTTGCAAGTTTAAAACAGCAATTTTATCGTCATTTCTCATAAATCGCCGTTTCACACGAAAGAAATATGAATTTGTCAGTTTGAATAGTTCAAAACAGCGTTTTTCTATGTTTTTGCAAGTTTAAAACAGCAGTTTTATCGTGATTTCACAAAAATCCACCGTTTCGAACAAAAGAAACCTGAATTTATCAGTTTGAATAGTTAAAAACAGCGTTTTTCTATGTTTTTGCAAGTTTAAAACAGCAATTTTAACGTCATTTCTCACAAATCGTCGTTTCACACGAAAGAAACATGTATTTATCGAATTGAATAGTTGGAAACAGCGTTTTTTATGTTTTTGCAAGTTTAAAACAGCAATTTTATCGTCATTTCTCATAAATCGCCGTTTCACACGAAAGAAACATGAATTTGTCAGTTTGAATAGTTCAAAACAGCGTTTTACTATGTTTTTGCAAGTTTAAAACAGCAATTTTAACGTCATTTCTCATAAATCGCCGTTTCACACGAAAGAAACATGAATTTATCAGTTTGAATATTTGGAAACAGCGTTTTTCTATGTTTTGCAAGTTTAAAACAGCAGTTTTATCGTGATTTCAAAAAAATCCACCGTTTCGAACGAAAGAAACATGAATTTGTCAGTTTGAATAGTTCAAAACAGCGTTTTTCTATGTTTTTGCAAGTTTAAAACAGCAGTTTTATCGTGATTTCACAAAAATCCACCGTTTCGAACGAAAGAAACCTGAATTTATCAGTTTGAATAGTTGAAAACAGCGTTTTTCTATGTTTTGGCAAGTTTAAAACAGCAATTTTATCGTCAGTTCTCATAAATCGCCGTTTCACAGGAAAGAAACATGAATTTATCAGTTTGAATAGTTGAAAACAGCGTTTTTCTATGTTTTTTGCAAGTTTAAAACAGCAATTTTATCGTCATTTCTCATAAATCGCCGTTTCACACGAATGAAACATGAATTTGTCAGTTTGAATAGTTCAAAACAGCGTTTTTCTATGTTTTTGCAAGTTTAAAACAGCAATTTTATCGTCATTTCTCATAAATCGCCGTTTCACACGAAAGAAACATGAATTTGTCAGTTTGAATAGTTCAAAACAGCGTTTTTCAATGTTTTTGCAAGTTTAAAACAGCAGTTTTATCGTGCTTTTACAAAAATCTACCGTTTCGAACGAAAGAAACCTGAATTTATCAGTTTGAATAGTTAAAAACAGCGTTTTTCTATGTTTTTGCAAGTTTAAAACAGCAATTTTATCATTTCTCATAAATCGCCGTTTCACACGAAAGAAACATGAATTTGTCAGTTTGAATAGTTCAAAACAGCGTTTTACAATGTTTTTGCAAGTTTAAAACAGCAATTTTATCGTCATTTCTCATAAATCGCTGTTTCACACGAAAGAAATATGAATTTATCAGTTTTAATAGTTGAAAACAGCGTTTTTCTATGTTTTTGCAAGTTTAAAACAGCAATTTTATCGTCATTTCTCATAAATCGCCGTTTCACACGAAAGAAACATGAATTTATCAGTTTGAATAGTTGAAAACAGCGTTTTTCTATGTTTTTGCAAGTTTAAAACAGCAATTTTATCGTCATTTCTCATAAATCGCCGTTTCACACGAAAGAAACATGAATTTGTCAGTTTGAATAGTTCAAAACAGCGTTTTTCAATGTTTTTGCAAGTTTAAAACAGCAGTTTTATCGTGATTTTACAAAAATCCACCGTTTCGAACGAAAGAAACCTGAATTTATCAGTTTGAATAGTTAAAAACAGCGTTTTTCTATGTTTTTGCAAGTTTAAAACAGCAATTTTAACGTCATTTCTCATAAATCGCCGTTTCACACGAAAGAAACATGAATTTATCAGTTTGAGTAGTTGGAAACAGCGTTTTTCTATGTTTTTGCAAGTTTAAAACAGCAGTTTTATCGTGATTTCACAAAAATCCACCGTTTCGAACGAAAGAAACGTGAATTTATCAGTTTGAATAGTTAAAAACAGCGTTTTTTTTATGTTTTTGCAAGTTTAAAACAGCAATTTTATCGTCATTTCTCATAAATCGCCGTTTCACACGAAAGAAACATGAATTTGTCAGTTTGAATAGTTCAAAACAGCGTTTTTCTATGTTTTTGCAAGTTTAAAACAGCAGTTTTAACGTGATTTCACAAAAATCCACCGTTTCGAACGAAAGAAACCTGAATTTATCAGTTTGAATAGTTAAAAACAGCGTTTTTCTATGTTTTTGCAAGTTTAAAACAGCAATTTTATCATTTCTCATAAATCGCCGTTTCACACGAAAGAAACATGAATTTGTCAGTTTGAATAGTTCAAAACAGCGTTTTACTATGTTTTTGCAAGTTTAAAACAGCAATTTTATCGTCATTTCTCAAAAATCGCTGTTTCACACGAAAGAAACATGAATTTATCAGTTTGAATAGTTGAAAACAGCGTTTTTCCATGTTTTTGCAAGTTTAAAACAGCAATTTTATCGTCATTTCTCATAAATCGCCGTTTCACACGAAAGAAACATGAATTTATCAGTTTGAATAGTTGAAAACAGCGTTTTTCTATGTTTTTGCAAGTTTAAAACAGCAATTTTATCGTCATTTCTCATAAATCGCCGTTTCACACGAAAGAAACATGAATTTGTCAGTTTGAATAGTTCAAAACAGCGTTTTTCAATGTTTTTGCAAGTTTAAAAAAGCAGTTTTATCGTGATTTTACAAAAATCCACCGTTTCGAACGAAAGAAACCTGAATTTATCAGTTTGAATAGTTAAAAACAGCGTTTTTCTATGTTTTTGCAAGTTTAAAACAGCAATTTTATCATTTCTCATAAATCGCCGTTTCACACGAAAGAAACATGAATTTATCAGTTTGAATAGTTGAAAACAGCGTTTTTCTATGTTTTTGCAAGTTTAAAACAGCAATTTTATCGTCAGTTCTCATAAATCGCCGTTTCACAGGAAAGAAACATGAATTTATCAGTTTGAATAGTTGAAAACAGCGTTTTTCTATGTTTTTGCAAGTTTAAAACAGCAATTTTATCGTCATTTCTCATAAATCGCCGTTTCACACGAATGAAACATGAATTTGTCAGTTTGAATAGTTCAAAACAGCGTTTTACTATGTTTTTGCAAGTTTAAAACAGCAGTTTTATCGTGCTTTTACAAAAATCCACCGTTTCGAACGAAAGAAACCTGAATTTATCAGTTTGAATAGTTAAAAACAGCGTTTTTCTATGTTTTTGCAAGTTTAAAACAGCAATTTTATCGTCATTTCTCATAAATCGCCGTTTCACACGAAAGAAACATGAATTTATCAGTTTGAATAGTTCAAAACAGCGTTTTACTATGTTTTTGCAAGTTTAAAACAGCAATTTTATCGTCATTTCTCATAAATCGCCGTTTCACACGAAAGAAACATGAATTTGTCAGTTTGAATAGTTCAAAACAGCGTTTTTCTATGTTTTTGCAAGTTTAAAACAGCAGTTTTATCGTGATTTCAAAAAAATCCACCGTTTCGAACGAAAGAAACCTGAATTTATCAGTTTGAATAGTTAAAAACAGCGTTTTTCTATGTTTTTGCAAGTTTAAAACAGCAATTTTATCATTTCTCATAAATCGCAGTTTCACACGAAAGAAACATGAATTTGTCAGTTTGAATAGTTCAAAACAGCGTTTTACTATGTTTTTGCAAGTTTAAAAGAGCAATTTTATCGTCATTTCTCATAAATCGCTGTTTCACACGAAAGAAACATGAATTTATCAGTTTAAATAGTTGAAAACAGCGTTTTTCTATGTTTTTGCAAGTTTAAAACAGCAATTTTATCGTCATTTCTCATAAATCGCCGTTTCACACGAAAGAAACATGAATTTGTCAGTTTGAATAGTTCAAAACAGCGTTTTTCTATGTTTTTGCAAGTTTAAAACAGCAATTTTATCGTCAGTTCTCATAAATCGCCGTTTCACAGGAAAGAAACATGAATTTGTCAGTTTGAATAGTTGAAAACAGCGTTTTTCTATGTTTTTGCAAGTTTAAAACAGCAATTTTATCGTCATTTCTCATAAATCGCCGTTTCACACGAAAGAAACATGAATTTGTCAGTTTGAATAGTTCAAAACAGCGTTTTTCTATGTTTTTGCAAGTTTAAAACAGCAATTTTATCGTCAGTTCTCATAAATCGCCGTTTCACACGAAAGAAACATGAATTTGTCAGTTTGAATAGTTCAAAACAGCGTTTTTCAATGTTTTTGCAAGTTTAAAACAGCAGTTTTATCGTGATTTTACAAAAATCCACCGTTTCGAACGAAAGAAACCTGAATTTATCAGTTTGAATAGTTAAAAACAGCGTTTTTCTATGTTTTTGCAAGTTTAAAACAGCAATTTTAACGTCATTTCTCATAAATCGCCGTTTCACACGAAAGAAACATGAATTTATCAGTTTGAGTAGTTGGAAACAGCGTTTTTCTATGTTTTTGCAAGTTTAAAACAGCAGTTTTATCGTGATTTCACAAAAATCCACCGTTTCGAACGAAAGAAACGTGAATTTATCAGTTTGAATAGTTAAAAACAGCGTTTTTTTTTATGTTTTTGCAAGTTTAAAACAGCAATTTTATCGTCATTTCTCATAAATCGCCGTTTCACACGAAAGAAACATGAATTTGTCAGTTTGAATAGTTCAAAACAGCGTTTTTCTATGTTTTTGCAAGTTTAAAACAGCAGTTTTAACGTGATTTCACAAAAATCCACCGTTTCGAACGAAAGAAACCTGAATTTATCAGTTTGAATAGTTAAAAACAGCGTTTTTCTATGTTTTTGCAAGTTTAAAACAGCAATTTTATCATTTCTCATAAATCGCCGTTTCACACGAAAGAAACATGAATTTGTCAGTTTGAATAGTTCAAAACAGCGTTTTACTATGTTTTTGCAAGTTTAAAACAGCAATTTTATCGTCATTTCTCAAAAATCGCTGTTTCACACGAAAGAAACATGAATTTATCAGTTTGAATAGTTGAAAACAGCGTTTTTCCATGTTTTTGCAAGTTTAAAACAGCAATTTTATCGTCATTTCTCATAAATCGCCGTTTCACACGAAAGAAACATGAATTTATCAGTTTGAATAGTTGAAAACAGCGTTTTTCTATGTTTTTGCAAGTTTAAAACAGCAATTTTATCGTCATTTCTCATAAATCGCCGTTTCACACGAAAGAAACATGAATTTGTCAGTTTGAATAGTTCAAAACAGCGTTTTTCAATGTTTTTGCAAGTTTAAAAAAGCAGTTTTATCGTGATTTTACAAAAATCCACCGTTTCGAACGAAAGAAACCTGAATTTATCAGTTTGAATAGTTAAAAACAGCGTTTTTCTATGTTTTTGCAAGTTTAAAACAGCAATTTTATCATTTCTCATAAATCGCCGTTTAACACGAAAGAAACATGAATTTATCAGTTTGAATAGTTCAAAACAGCGTTTTACTATGTTTTTGCAAGTTTAAAACAGCAATTTTATCGTCATTTCTCATAAATCGCCGTTTCACACGAAAGAAACATGAATTTGTCAGTTTGAATAGTTCAAAACAGCGTTTTTCTATGTTTTTGCAAGTTTAAAACAGCAGTTTTATCGTGATTTCAAAAAAATCCACCGTTTCGAACGAAAGAAACCTGAATTTATCAGTTTGAATAGTTAAAAACAGCGTTTTTCTATGTTTTTGCAAGTTTAAAACAGCAATTTTATCATTTCTCATAAATCGCAGTTTCACACGAAAGAAACATGAATTTGTCAGTTTGAATAGTTCAAAACAGCGTTTTACTATGTTTTTGCAAGTTTAAAAGAGCAATTTTATCGTCATTTCTCATAAATCGCTGTTTCACACGAAAGAAACATGAATTTATCAGTTTAAATAGTTGAAAACAGCGTTTTTCTATGTTTTTGCAAGTTTAAAACAGCAATTTTATCGTCATTTCTCATAAATCGCCGTTTCACACGAAAGAAACATGAATTTGTCAGTTTGAATAGTTCAAAACAGCGTTTTTCTATGTTTTTGCAAGTTTAAAACAGCAATTTTATCGTCAGTTCTCATAAATCGCCGTTTCACAGGAAAGAAACATGAATTTGTCAGTTTGAATAGTTGAAAACAGCGTTTTTCTATGTTTTTGCAAGTTTAAAACAGCAATTTTATCGTCATTTCTCATAAATCGCCGTTTCACACGAAAGAAACATGAATTTGTCAGTTTGAATAGTTCAAAACAGCGTTTTTCTATGTTTTTGCAAGTTTAAAACAGCAATTTTATCGTCAGTTCTCATAAATCGCCGTTTCACACGAAAGAAACATGAATTTGTCAGTTTGAATAGTTCAAAACAGCGTTTTTCAATGTTTTTGCAAGTTTAAAACAGCAGTTTTATCGTGATTTTACAAAAATCCACCGTTTCGAACGAAAGAAACCTGAATTTATCAGTTTGAATAGTTAAAAACAGCGTTTTTCTATGTTTTTGCAAGTTTAAAACAGCAATTTTAACGTCATTTCTCATAAATCGCCGTTTCACACGAAAGAAACATGAATTTATCAGTTTGAGTAGTTGGAAACAGCGTTTTTCTATGTTTTTGCAAGTTTAAAACAGCAGTTTTATCGTGATTTCACAAAAATCCACCGTTTCGAACGAAAGAAACGTGAATTTATCAGTTTGAATAGTTAAAAACAGCGTTTTTTTTATGTTTTTGCAAGTTTAAAACAGCAATTTTATCGTCATTTCTCATAAATCGCCGTTTCACACGAAAGAAACATGAATTTGTCAGTTTGAATAGTTCAAAACAGCGTTTTTCTATGTTTTTGCAAGTTTAAAACAGCAGTTTTAACGTGATTTCACAAAAATCCACCGTTTCGAACGAAAGAAACCTGAATTTATCAGTTTGAATAGTTAAAAACAGCGTTTTTCTATGTTTTTGCAAGTTTAAAACAGCAATTTTATCATTTCTCATAAATCGCCGTTTCACACGAAAGAAACATGAATTTGTCAGTTTGAATAGTTCAAAACAGCGTTTTACTATGTTTTTGCAAGTTTAAAACAGCAATTTTATCGTCATTTCTCAAAAATCGCTGTTTCACACGAAAGAAACATGAATTTATCAGTTTGAATAGTTGAAAACAGCGTTTTTCCATGTTTTTGCAAGTTTAAAACAGCAATTTTATCGTCATTTCTCATAAATCGCCGTTTCACACGAAAGAAACATGAATTTATCAGTTTGAATAGTTGAAAACAGCGTTTTTCTATGTTTTTGCAAGTTTAAAACAGCAATTTTATCGTCATTTCTCATAAATCGCCGTTTCACACGAAAGAAACATGAATTTGTCAGTTTGAATAGTTCAAAACAGCGTTTTTCAATGTTTTTGCAAGTTTAAAAAAGCAGTTTTATCGTGATTTTACAAAAATCCACCGTTTCGAACGAAAGAAACCTGAATTTATCAGTTTGAATAGTTAAAAACAGCGTTTTTCTATGTTTTTGCAAGTTTAAAACAGCAATTTTATCATTTCTCATAAATCGCCGTTTCACACGAAAGAAACATGAATTTATCAGTTTGAATAGTTGAAAACAGCGTTTTTCTATGTTTTTGCAAGTTTAAAACAGCAATTTTATCGTCAGTTCTCATAAATCGCCGTTTCACAGGAAAGAAACATGAATTTATCAGTTTGAATAGTTGAAAACAGCGTTTTTCTATGTTTTTGCAAGTTTAAAACAGCAATTTTATCGTCATTTCTCATAAATCGCCGTTTCACACGAATGAAACATGAATTTGTCAGTTTGAATAGTTCAAAACAGCGTTTTACTATGTTTTTGCAAGTTTAAAACAGCAGTTTTATCGTGCTTTTACAAAAATCCACCGTTTCGAACGAAAGAAACCTGAATTTATCAGTTTGAATAGTTAAAAACAGCGTTTTTCTATGTTTTTGCAAGTTTAAAACAGCAATTTTATCGTCATTTCTCATAAATCGCCGTTTCACACGAAAGAAACATGAATTTATCAGTTTGAATAGTTCAAAACAGCGTTTTACTATGTTTTTGCAAGTTTAAAACAGCAATTTTATCGTCATTTCTCATAAATCGCCGTTTCACACGAAAGAAACATGAATTTGTCAGTTTGAATAGTTCAAAACAGCGTTTTTCTATGTTTTTGCAAGTTTAAAACAGCAGTTTTATCGTGATTTCAAAAAAATCCACCGTTTCGAACGAAAGAAACCTGAATTTATCAGTTTGAATAGTTAAAAACAGCGTTTTTCTATGTTTTTGCAAGTTTAAAACAGCAATTTTATCATTTCTCATAAATCGCAGTTTCACACGAAAGAAACATGAATTTGTCAGTTTGAATAGTTCAAAACAGCGTTTTACTATGTTTTTGCAAGTTTAAAACAGCAATTTTATCGTCATTTCTCATAAATCGCTGTTTCACACGAAAGAAACATGAATTTATCAGTTTAAATAGTTGAAAACAGCGTTTTTCTATGTTTTTGCAAGTTTAAAACAGCAATTTTATCGTCATTTCTCATAAATCGCCGTTTCACACGAAAGAAACATGAATTTGTCAGTTTGAATAGTTCAAAACAGCGTTTTTCTATGTTTTTGCAAGTTTAAAACAGCAATTTTATCGTCAGTTCTCATAAATCGCCGTTTCACAGGAAAGAAACATGAATTTGTCAGTTTGAATAGTTGAAAACAGCGTTTTTCTATGTTTTTGCAAGTTTAAAACAGCAATTTTATCGTCATTTCTCATAAATCGCCGTTTCACACGAAAGAAACATGAATTTGTCAGTTTGAATAGTTCAAAACAGCGTTTTTCTATGTTTTTGCAAGTTTAAAACAGCAATTTTATCGTCAGTTCTCATAAATCGCCGTTTCACAGGAAAGAAACATGAATTTATCAGTTTGAATAGTTGAAAACAGCGTTTTTCTATGTTTTTGCAAGTTTAAAACAGCAATTTTATCGTCATTTCTCATGAATCGCCGTTTCACACGAATGAAACATGAATTTGTCAGTTTGAATAGTTCAAAACAGCGTTTTTCTATGTTTTTGCAAGTTTAAAACAGCAATTTTATCGTCATTTCTCATAAATCGCCGTTTCACACGAAAGAAACATGAATTTGTCAGTTTGAATAGTTCAAAACAGCGTTTTTCAATGTTTTTGCAAGTTTAAAACAGCAGTTTTATCGTGCTTTTACAAAAATCCACCGTTTCGAACGAAAGAAACCTGAATTTATCAGTTTGAATAGTTAAAAACAGCGTTTTTCTATGTTTTTGCAAGTTTAAAACAGCAATTTTATCGTCATTTCTCATAAATCGCCGCCGTTTCACACGAAAAAAACATGAATTTATCAGTTTGAATAGTTCAAAACAGCGTTTTACTATGTTTTTGCAAGTTTAAAACAGCAATTTTATCGTCATTTCTCATAAATCGCCGTTTCACACGAAAGAAACATGAATTTATCAGTTTGAATATTTGGAAACAGCGTTTTTCTATGTTTTGCAAGTTTAAAACAGCAGTTTTATCGTGATTTCAAAAAAATCCACCGTTTCGAACGAAAGAAACCTGAATTTATCAGTTTGAATAGTTAAAAACAGCGTTTTTCTATGTTTTTGCAAGTTTAAAACAGCAATTTTATCGTCATTTCTCATAAATCGCCGTTTCACACGAAAGAAACATGAATTTATCAGTTTGTATAGTTGAAAACAGCGTTTTTCTATGTTTTTCCAAGTTTAAAACAGCAATTTTATCGTCATTTCTCATAAATCGCCGTTTCACACGAAAGAAACATGAATTTATCAGTTTGAATAGTTCAAAACAGCGTTTTACTATGTTTTTGCAAGTTTAAAACAGCAATTTTATCGTCATTTCTCATAAATCGCCGTTTCACACGAAAGAAACATGAATTTGTCAGTTTGAATAGTTCAAAACAGCGTTTTTCTATGTTTTTGCAAGTTTAAAACAGCAGTTTTATCGTGATTTCAAAAAAATCCACCGTTTCGAACGAAAGAAACCTGAATTTATCAAATTGAATAGTTAAAAACAGCGTTTTTCTATGTTTTTGCAAGTTTAAAACAGCAATTTTATCATTTCTCATAAATCGCAGTTTCACACGAAAGAAACATGAATTTGTCAGTTTGAATAGTTCAAAACAGCGTTTTACTATGTTTTTGCAAGTTTAAAACAGCAATTTTATCGTCATTTCTCATAAATCGCTGTTTCACACGAAAGAAACATGAATTTATCAGTTTAAATAGTTGAAAACAGCGTTTTTCTATGTTTTTGCAAGTTTAAAACAGCAATTTTATCGTCATTTCTCATAAATCGCCGTTTCACACGAAAGAAACATGAATTTGTCAGTTTGAATAGTTCAAAACAGCGTTTTTCTATGTTTTTGCAAGTTTAAAACAGCAATTTTATCGTCAGTTCTCATAAATCGCCGTTTCACAGGAAAGAAACATGAATTTGTCGGTTTGAATAGTTGAAAACAGCGTTTTTCTATGTTTTTGCAAGTTTAAAACAGCAATTTTATCGTCATTTCTCATAAATCGCCGTTTCACACGAAAGAAACATGAATTTGTCAGTTTGAATAGTTCAAAACAGCGTTTTTCTATGTTTTTGCAAGTTTAAAACAGCAATTTTATCGTCAGTTCTCATAAATCGCCGTTTCACAGGAAAGAAACATGAATTTATCAGTTTGAATAGTTGAAAACAGCGTTTTTCTATGTTTTTGCAAGTTTAAAACAGCAATTTTATCGTCATTTCTCATAAATCGCAGTTTCACACGAATGAAACATGAATTTGTCAGTTTGAATAGTTCAAAACAGCGTTTTTCTATGTTTTTGCAAGTTTAAAACAGCAATTTTATCGTCATTTCTCATAAATCGCCGTTTCACACGAAAGAAACATGAATTTGTCAGTTTGAATAGTTCAAAACAGCGTTTTTCAATGTTTGTGCAAGTTTAAAACAGCAGTTTTATCGTGCTTTTACAAAAATCCACCGTTTCGAACGAAAGAAACCTGAATTTATCAGTTTGAATAGTTAAAAACAGCGTTTTTCTATGTTTTTGCAAGTTTAAAACAGCAATTTTATCGTCATTTCTCATAAATCGCCGTTTCACACGAAAAAAACATGAATTTATCAGTTTGAATAGTTCAAAACAGCGTTTTACTATGTTTTTGCAAGTTTAAAACAGCAATTTTATCGTCATTTCTCATAAATCGCCGTTTCACACGAAAGATACATGAATTTGTCAGTTTGAATAGTTCAAAACAGCGTTTTTCTATGTTTTTGCAAGTTTAAAACAGCAGTTTTATCGTGATTTCAAAAAAATCCACCGTTTCGAACGAAAGAAACCTGAATTTATCAGTTTGAATAGTTAAAAACAGCGTTTTTCTATGTTTTTGCAAGTTTAAAACAGCAATTTTATCATTTCTCATAAATCGCAGTTTCACACGAAAGAAACATGAATTTGTCAGTTTGAATAGTTCAAAACAGCGTTTTACTATGTTTTTGCAAGTTTAAAACAGCAATTTTATCGTCATTTCTCATAAATCGCTGTTTCACACGAAAGAAACATGAATTTATCAGTTTAAATAGTTGAAAACAGCGTTTTTCTATGTTTTTGCAAGTTTAAAACAGCAATTTTATCGTCATTTCTAATAAATCGCCGTTTCACACGAAAGAAACATGAATTTATCAGTTTGAATAGTTGAAAACAGCGTTTTTCTATGTTTTTGCAAGTTTAAAACAGCAATTTTATCGTCATTTCTCATAAATCGCCGTTTCACACGAAAGAAACATGAATTTGTCAGTTTGAATAGTTCAAAACAGCGTTTTTCTATGTTTTTGCAAGTTTAAAACAGCAATTTTATCGTCATTTCTCATAAATCGCCGTTTCACACGAAAGAAACATGAATTTATCAGTTTGAATAGTTGGAAACAGCGTTTTTCTATGTTTTTGCAAGTTTAAAACAGCAATTTTATCGTCATTTCTCATAAATCGCCGTTTCACACGAAAAAAACATGAATTTATCAGTTTGAATAGTTAAAAACAGCGTTTTTTTTATGTTTTTGCAAGTTTAAAACAGCAATTTTATCGTCATTTCTCATAAATCGCCGTTTCACACGAAAGAAACATGAATTTGTCAGTTTGAATAGTTCAAAACAGCGTTTTTCTATGTTTTTGCAAGTTTTAAACAGCAATTTTATCGTCATTTCTCATAAATCGCCGTTTCACACGAAACAAACATGAATTTGTCAGTTTGAATAGTTCAAAACAGCGTTTTTCTATGTTTTTGCAAGTTTAAAACAGCAGTTTTATCGTGATTTCACAAAAATCCACCGTTTCGAACAAAAGAAACCTGAATTTATCAGTTTGAATAGTTAAAAACAGCGTTTTTCTATGTTTTTGCAAGTTTAAAACAGCAATTTTAACGTCATTTCTCATAAATCGCCGTTTCACACGAAAGAAACATGTATTTATCAGTTTGAATAGTTGGAAACAGCGTTTTTCTATGTTTTTGCAAGTTTAAAACAGCAATTTTATCGTCATTTCTCATAAATCGCCGTTTCACACGAAAGAAACATGAATTTGTCAGTTTGAATAGTTCAAAACAGCGTTTTACTATGTTTTTGCAAGGTTAAAACAGCAATTTTATCGTCATTTCTCATAAATCGCCGTTTCACACGAAAGAAACATGAATTTGTCAGTTTGAATAGTTCAAAACAGCGTTTTACTATGTTTTTGCAAGTTTAAAACAGCAATTTTATCGTCATTTCTCATAAATCATCGTTTCACACGAAAGAAACATGAATTTATCAGTTTGAATTGTTGGAAACAGCGTTTTTCTATGTTTTTGCAAGTTTAAAACAGCAGTTTTATCGTGATTTCACAAAAATCCACCGTTTCGAACGAAAGAAACCTGAATTTATCAGTTTGAATAGTTAAAAACAGCGTTTTTTTATGTTTTTGCAAGTTTAAAACAGCAATTTTATCGTCATTTCTCATAAATCGCCGTTTCACACGAAAGAAACATGAATTTGTCAGTTTGAATAGTTCAAAACAGCGTTTTTCTATGTTTTTGCAAGTTTAAAACAGCAGTTTTATCGTGATTTCACAAAAATCCACCGTTTCGAACAAAAGAAACCTGAATTTATCAGTTTGAATAGTTAAAAACAGCGTTTTTCTATGTTTTTGCAAGTTTAAAACAGCAATTTTAACGTCATTTCTCATAAATCGCCGTTTCACACGAAAGAAACATGTATTTATCAGTTTGAATAGTTGGAAACAGCGTTTTTCTATGTTTTTGCAAGTTTAAAACAGCAATTTTATCGTCATTTCTCATAAATCGCCGTTTCACACGAAAGAAACATGAATTTGTCAGTTTGAATAGTTCAAAACAGCGTTTTACTATGTTTTTGCAAGGTTAAAACAGCAATTTTATCGTCATTTCTCATAAATCGCCGTTTCACACGAAAGAAACATGAATTTGTCAGTTTGAATAGTTCAAAACAGCGTTTTACTATGTTTTTGCAAGTTTAAAACAGCAATTTTATCGTCATTTCTCATAAATCATCGTTTCACACGAAAGAAACATGAATTTATCAGTTTGAATTGTTGGAAACAGCGTTTTTCTATGTTTTTGCAAGTTTAAAACAGCAGTTTTATCGTGATTTCACAAAAATCCACCGTTTCGAACGAAAGAAACCTGAATTTATCAGTTTGAATAGTTAAAAACAGCGTTTTTTTATGTTTTTGCAAGTTTAAAACAGCAATTTTATCGTCATTTCTCATAAATCGCCGTTTCACACGAAAGAAACATGAATTTGTCAGTTTGAATAGTTCAAAACAGCGTTTTTCTATGTTTTTGCAAGTTTAAAACAGCAGTTTTATCGTGATTTCACAAAAATCCACCGTTTCGAACAAAAGAATCCTTAATTTATCAGTTTGAATAGTTAAAAACAGCGTTTTTCTATGTTTTTGCAAGTTTAAAACAGCAATTTTAACGTCATTTCTCATAAATCGCCGTTTCACACGAAAGAAACATGTATTTATCAGTTTGAATAGTTGGAAACAGCGTTTTTTATGTTTTTGCAAGTTTAAAACAGCAATTTTATCGTCATTTCTCATAAATCGCCGTTTCACACGAAAGAAACATGAATTTGTCAGTTTGAATAGTTCAAAACAGCGTTTTTCTATGTTTTTGCAAGTTTAAAAGAGCAGTTTTATCGTGATTTCACAAAAATCCCCCGTTTCGAACGAAAGAAACCTGAATTTATCAGTTTAAATAGTTAAATACAGCGTTTTTCTATGTTTTTGCAAGTTTAAAACAGCAATTTTATCATTTCTCATAAATCGCCGTTTCACACGAAAGAAACATGAATTTGTCAGTTTGAATAGTTCAAAACAGCGTTTTACTATGTTTTTGCAAGTTTAAAACAGCAATTTTATCGTCATTTCTCATAAATCGCTGTTTCACACGAAAGAAACATGAATTTATCAGTTTGAATAGTTGAAAACAGCGTTTTTCTATGTTTTTGCAAGTTTAAAACAGCAGTTTTATCGTGATTTTACAAAAATCCACCGTTTCGAACGAAAGAAACCTGAATTTATCAGTTTGAATAGAGAAAAACAGCGTTTTTCTATGTTTTTGCAAGTTTAAAACAGCAATTTTAACGTCATTTCTCATAAATCGCCGTTTCACACGAAAGAAACATGAATTTGTCAGTTTGAGTAGTTGGAAACAGCGTTTTTCTATGTTTTTGCAAGTTTAAAACAGCAGTTTTATCGTGATTTCACAAAAATCCACCGTTTCGAACGAAAGAAACGTGAATTTATCAGTTTGAATAGTTAAAAACAGCGTTTTTTTTATGTTTTTGCAAGTTTAAAACAGCAATTTTATCGTCATTTCTCATAAATCGCCGTTTCACACGAAAGAAACATGAATTTGTCAGTTTGAATAGTTCAAAACAGCGTTTTTCTATGTTTTTGCAAGTTTAAAACAGCAGTTTTAACGTGATTTCACAAAAATCCACCGTTTCGAACGAAAGAAACCTGAATTTATCAGTTTGAATAGTTAAAAACAGCGTTTTTCTATGTTTTTGCAAGTTTAAAACAGCAATTTTATCATTTCTCATAAATCGCCGTTTCACACGAAAGAAACATGAATTTGTCAGTTTGAATAGTTCAAAACAGCGTTTTACTATGTTTTTGCAAGTTTAAAACAGCAATTTTATCGTCATTTCTCAAAAATCGCTGTTTCACACGAAAGAAACATGAATTTATCAGTTTGAATAGTTGAAAACAGCGTTTTTCCATGTTTTTGCAAGTTTAAAACAGCAATTTTATCGTCATTTCTCATAAATCGCCGTTTCACACGAAAGAAACATGAATTTATCAGTTTGAATAGTTGAAAACAGCGTTTTTCTATGTTTTTGCAAGTTTAAAACAGCAATTTTATCGTCATTTCTCATAAATCGCCGTTTCACACGAAAGAAACATGAATTTGTCAGTTTGAATAGTTCAAAACAGCGTTTTTCAATGTTTTTGCAAGTTTAAAAAAGCAGTTTTATCGTGATTTTACAAAAATCCACCGTTTCGAACGAAAGAAACCTGAATTTATCAGTTTGAATAGTTAAAAACAGCGTTTTTCTATGTTTTTGCAAGTTTAAAACAGCAATTTTATCATTTCTCATAAATCGCCGTTTCACACGAAAGAAACATGAATTTATCAGTTTGAATAGTTCAAAACAGCGTTTTACTATGTTTTTGCAAGTTTAAAACAGCAATTTTATCGTCATTTCTCATAAATCGCCGTTTCACACGAAAGAAACATGAATTTGTCAGTTTGAATAGTTCAAAACAGCGTTTTTCTATGTTTTTGCAAGTTTAAAACAGCAGTTTTATCGTGATTTCAAAAAAATCCACCGTTTCGAACGAAAGAAACCTGAATTTATCAGTTTGAATAGTTAAAAACAGCGTTTTTCTATGTTTTTGCAAGTTTAAAACAGCAATTTTATCATTTCTCATAAATCGCAGTTTCACACGAAAGAAACATGAATTTGTCAGTTTGAATAGTTCAAAACAGCGTTTTACTATGTTTTTGCAAGTTTAAAAGAGCAATTTTATCGTCATTTCTCATAAATCGCTGTTTCACACGAAAGAAACATGAATTTATCAGTTTAAATAGTTGAAAACAGCGTTTTTCTATGTTTTTGCAAGTTTAAAACAGCAATTTTATCGTCATTTCTCATAAATCGCCGTTTCACACGAAAGAAACATGAATTTGTCAGTTTGAATAGTTCAAAACAGCGTTTTTCTATGTTTTTGCAAGTTTAAAACAGCAATTTTATCGTCAGTTCTCATAAATCGCCGTTTCACAGGAAAGAAACATGAATTTGTCAGTTTGAATAGTTGAAAACAGCGTTTTTCTATGTTTTTGCAAGTTTAAAACAGCAATTTTATCGTCATTTCTCATAAATCGCCGTTTCACACGAAAGAAACATGAATTTGTCAGTTTGAATAGTTCAAAACAGCGTTTTTCTATGTTTTTGCAAGTTTAAAACAGCAATTTTATCGTCAGTTCTCATAAATCGCCGTTTCACACGAAAGAAACATGAATTTGTCAGTTTGAATAGTTCAAAACAGCGTTTTTCAATGTTTTTGCAAGTTTAAAACAGCAGTTTTATCGTGATTTTACAAAAATCCACCGTTTCGAACGAAAGAAACCTGAATTTATCAGTTTGAATAGTTAAAAACAGCGTTTTTCTATGTTTTTGCAAGTTTAAAACAGCAATTTTAACGTCATTTCTCATAAATCGCCGTTTCACACGAAAGAAACATGAATTTATCAGTTTGAGTAGTTGGAAACAGCGTTTTTCTATGTTTTTGCAAGTTTAAAACAGCAGTTTTATCGTGATTCCACAAAAATCCACCGTTTCGAACGAAAGAAACGTGAATTTATCAGTTTGAATAGTTAAAAACAGCGTTTTTTTTATGTTTTTGCAAGTTTAAAACAGCAATTTTATCGTCATTTCTCATAAATCGCCGTTTCACACGAAAGAAACATGAATTTGTCAGTTTGAATAGTTCAAAACAGCGTTTTTCTATGTTTTTGCAAGTTTAAAACAGCAGTTTTAACGTGATTTCACAAAAATCCACCGTTTCGAACGAAAGAAACCTGAATTTATCAGTTTGAATAGTTAAAAACAGCGTTTTTCTATGTTTTTGCAAGTTTAAAACAGCAATTTTATCATTTCTCATAAATCGCCGTTTCACACGAAAGAAACATGAATTTGTCAGTTTGAATAGTTCAAAACAGCGTTTTACTATGTTTTTGCAAGTTTAAAACAGCAATTTTATCGTCATTTCTCAAAAATCGCTGTTTCACACGAAAGAAACATGAATTTATCAGTTTGAATAGTTGAAAACAGCGTTTTTCCATGTTTTTGCAAGTTTAAAACAGCAATTTTATCGTCATTTCTCATAAATCGCCGTTTCACACGAAAGAAACATGAATTTATCAGTTTGAATAGTTGAAAACAGCGTTTTTCTATGTTTTTGCAAGTTTAAAACAGCAATTTTATCGTCATTTCTCATAAATCGCCGTTTCACACGAAAGAAACATGAATTTGTCAGTTTGAATAGTTCAAAACAGCGTTTTTCAATGTTTTTGCAAGTTTAAAAAAGCAGTTTTATCGTGATTTTACAAAAATCCACCGTTTCGAACGAAAGAAACCTGAATTTATCAGTTTGAATAGTTAAAAACAGCGTTTTTCTATGTTTTTGCAAGTTTAAAACAGCAATTTTATCATTTCTCATAAATCGCCGTTTCACACGAAAGAAACATGAATTTATCAGTTTGAATAGTTGAAAACAGCGTTTTTCTATGTTTTTGCAAGTTTAAAACAGCAATTTTATCGTCAGTTCTCATAAATCGCCGTTTCACAGGAAAGAAACATGAATTTATCAGTTTGAATAGTTGAAAACAGCGTTTTTCTATGTTTTTGCAAGTTTAAAACAGCAATTTTATCGTCATTTCTCATAAATCGCCGTTTCACACGAATGAAACATGAATTTGTCAGTTTGAATAGTTCAAAACAGCGTTTTACTATGTTTTTGCAAGTTTAAAACAGCAGTTTTATCGTGCTTTTACAAAAATCCACCGTTTCGAACGAAAGAAACCTGAATTTATCAGTTTGAATAGTTAAAAACAGCGTTTTTCTATGTTTTTGCAAGTTTAAAACAGCAATTTTATCGTCATTTCTCATAAATCGCCGTTTCACACGAAAGAAACATGAATTTATCAGTTTGAATAGTTCAAAACAGCGTTTTACTATGTTTTTGCAAGTTTAAAACAGCAATTTTATCGTCATTTCTCATAAATCGCCGTTTCACACGAAAGAAACATGAATTTGTCAGTTTGAATAGTTCAAAACAGCGTTTTTCTATGTTTTTGCAAGTTTAAAACAGCAGTTTTATCGTGATTTCAAAAAAATCCACCGTTTCGAACGAAAGAAACCTGAATTTATCAGTTTGAATAGTTAAAAACAGCGTTTTTCTATGTTTTTGCAAGTTTAAAACAGCAATTTTATCATTTCTCATAAATCGCAGTTTCACACGAAAGAAACATGAATTTGTCAGTTTGAATAGTTCAAAACAGCGTTTTACTATGTTTTTGCAAGTTTAAAACAGCAATTTTATCGTCATTTCTCATAAATCGCTGTTTCACACGAAAGAAACATGAATTTATCAGTTTAAATAGTTGAAAACAGCGTTTTTCTATGTTTTTGCAAGTTTAAAACAGCAATTTTATCGTCATTTCTCATAAATCGCCGTTTCACACGAAAGAAACATGAATTTGTCAGTTTGAATAGTTCAAAACAGCGTTTTTCTATGTTTTTGCAAGTTTAAAACAGCAATTTTATCGTCAGTTCTCATAAATCGCCGTTTCACAGGAAAGAAACATGAATTTGTCAGTTTGAATAGTTGAAAACAGCGTTTTTCTATGTTTTTGCAAGTTTAAAACAGCAATTTTATCGTCATTTCTCATAAATCGCCGTTTCACACGAAAGAAACATGAATTTGTCAGTTTGAATAGTTCAAAACAGCGTTTTTCTATGTTTTTGCAAGTTTAAAACAGCAATTTTATCGTCAGTTCTCATAAATCGCCGTTTCACAGGAAAGAAACATGAATTTATCAGTTTGAATAGTTGAAAACAGCGTTTTTCTATGTTTTTGCAAGTTTAAAACAGCAATTTTATCGTCATTTCTCATGAATCGCCGTTTCACACGAATGAAACATGAATTTGTCAGTTTGAATAGTTCAAAACAGCGTTTTTCTATGTTTTTGCAAGTTTAAAACAGCAATTTTATCGTCATTTCTCATAAATCGCCGTTTCACACGAAAGAAACATGAATTTGTCAGTTTGAATAGTTCAAAACAGCGTTTTTCAATGTTTTTGCAAGTTTAAAACAGCAGTTTTATCGTGCTTTTACAAAAATCCACCGTTTCGAACGAAAGAAACCTGAATTTATCAGTTTGAATAGTTAAAAACAGCGTTTTTCTATGTTTTTGCAAGTTTAAAACAGCAATTTTATCGTCATTTCTCATAAATCGCCGTTTCACACGAAAAAAACATGAATTTATCAGTTTGAATAGTTCAAAACAGCGTTTTACTATGTTTTTGCAAGTTTAAAACAGCAATTTTATCGTCATTTCTCATAAATCGCCGTTTCACACGAAAGAAACATGAATTTATCAGTTTGAATATTTGGAAACAGCGTTTTTCTATGTTTTGCAAGTTTAAAACAGCAGTTTTATCGTGATTTCAAAAAAATCCACCGTTTCGAACGAAAGAAACCTGAATTTATCAGTTTGAATAGTTAAAAACAGCGTTTTTCTATGTTTTTGCAAGTTTAAAACAGCAATTTTATCGTCATTTCTCATAAATCGCCGTTTCACACGAAAATAACATGAATTTATCAGTTTGTATAGTTGAAAACAGCGTTTTTCTATGTTTTTGCAAGTTTAAAACAGCAATTTTATCGTCATTTCTCATAAATCGCCGTTTCACACGAAAGAAACATGAATTTGTCAGTTTGAATAGTTCAAAACACCGTTTTACTATGTTTTTGCAAGTTTAAAACAGCAATTTTATCGTCATTTCTCATAAATCGCCGTTTCACACGAAAGAAACATGAATTTATCAGTTTGTATAGTTGAAAACAGCGTTTTTCTATGTTTTTCCAAGTTTAAAACAGCAATTTTATCGTCATTTCTCATAAATCGCCGTTTCACACGAAAGAAACATGAATTTATCAGTTTGAATAGTTCAAAACAGCGTTTTACTATGTTTTTGCAAGTTTAAAACAGCAATTTTATCGTCATTTCTCATAAATCGCCGTTTCACACGAAAGAAACATGAATTTGTCAGTTTGAATAGTTCAAAACAGCGTTTTTCTATGTTTTTGCAAGTTTAAAACAGCAGTTTTATCGTGATTTCAAAAAAATCCACCGTTTCGAACGAAAGAAACCTGAATTTATCAAATTGAATAGTTAAAAACAGCGTTTTTCTATGTTTTTGCAAGTTTAAAACAGCAATTTTATCATTTCTCATAAATCGCAGTTTCACACGAAAGAAACATGAATTTGTCAGTTTGAATAGTTCAAAACAGCGTTTTACTATGTTTTTGCAAGTTTAAAACAGCAATTTTATCGTCATTTCTCATAAATCGCTGTTTCACACGAAAGAAACATGAATTTATCAGTTTAAATAGTTGAAAACAGCGTTTTTCTATGTTTTTGCAAGTTTAAAACAGCAATTTTATCGTCATTTCTCATAAATCGCCGTTTCACACGAAAGAAACATGAATTTGTCAGTTTGAATAGTTCAAAACAGCGTTTTTCTATGTTTTTGCAAGTTTAAAACAGCAATTTTATCGTCAGTTCTCATAAATCGCCGTTTCACAGGAAAGAAACATGAATTTGTCGGTTTGAATAGTTGAAAACAGCGTTTTTCTATGTTTTTGCAAGTTTAAAACAGCAATTTTATCGTCATTTCTCATAAATCGCCGTTTCACACGAAAGAAACATGAATTTGTCAGTTTGAATAGTTCAAAACAGCGTTTTTCTATGTTTTTGCAAGTTTAAAACAGCAATTTTATCGTCAGTTCTCATAAATCGCCGTTTCACAGGAAAGAAACATGAATTTATCAGTTTGAATAGTTGAAAACAGCGTTTTTCTATGTTTTTGCAAGTTTAAAACAGCAATTTTATCGTCATTTCTCATAAATCGCAGTTTCACACGAATGAAACATGAATTTGTCAGTTTGAATAGTTCAAAACAGCGTTTTTCTATGTTTTTGCAAGTTTAAAACAGCAATTTTATCGTCATTTCTCATAAATCGCCGTTTCACACGAAAGAAACATGAATTTGTCAGTTTGAATAGTTCAAAACAGCGTTTTTCAATGTTTTTGCAAGTTTAAAACAGCAGTTTTATCGTGCTTTTACAAAAATCCACCGTTTCGAACGAAAGAAACCTGAATTTATCAGTTTGAATAGTTAAAAACAGCGTTTTTCTATGTTTTTGCAAGTTTAAAACAGCAATTTTATCGTCATTTCTCATAAATCGCCGTTTCACACGAAAAAAACATGAATTTATCAGTTTGAATAGTTCAAAACAGCGTTTTACTATGTTTTTGCAAGTTTAAAACAGCAATTTTATCGTCATTTCTCATAAATCGCCGTTTCACACGAAAGATACATGAATTTGTCAGTTTGAATAGTTCAAAACAGCGTTTTTCTATGTTTTTGCAAGTTTAAAACAGCAGTTTTATCGTGATTTCAAAAAAATCCACCGTTTCGAACGAAAGAAACCTGAATTTATCAGTTTGAATAGTTAAAAACAGCGTTTTTCTATGTTTTTGCAAGTTTAAAACAGCAATTTTATCATTTCTCATAAATCGCAGTTTCACACGAAAGAAACATGAATTTGTCAGTTTGAATAGTTCAAAACAGCGTTTTACTATGTTTTTGCAAGTTTAAAACAGCAATTTTATCGTCATTTCTCATAAATCGCTGTTTCACACGAAAGAAACATGAATTTATCAGTTTAAATAGTTGAAAACAGCGTTTTTCTATGTTTTTGCAAGTTTAAAACAGCAATTTTATCGTCATTTCTAATAAATCGCCGTTTCACACGAAAGAAACATGAATTTATCAGTTTGAATAGTTGAAAACAGCGTTTTTCTATGTTTTTGCAAGTTTAAAACAGCAATTTTATCGTCATTTCTCATAAATCGCCGTTTCACACGAAAGAAACATGAATTTGTCAGTTTGAATAGTTCAAAACAGCGTTTTTCTATGTTTTTGCAAGTTTAAAACAGCAATTTTATCGTCATTTCTCATAAATCGCCGTTTCACACGAAAGAAACATGAATTTATCAGTTTGAATAGTTGGAAACAGCGTTTTTCTATGTTTTTGCAAGTTTAAAACAGCAATTTTATCGTCATTTCTCATAAATCGCCGTTTCACACGAAAAAAACATGAATTTATCAGTTTGAATAGTTAAAAACAGCGTTTTTTTTATGTTTTTGCAAGTTTAAAACAGCAATTTTATCGTCATTTCTCATAAATCGCCGTTTCACACGAAAGAAACATGAATTTGTCAGTTTGAATAGTTCAAAACAGCGTTTTTCTATGTTTTTGCAAGTTTTAAACAGCAATTTTATCGTCATTTCTCATAAATCGCCGTTTCACACGAAACAAACATGAATTTGTCAGTTTGAATAGTTCAAAACAGCGTTTTTCTATGTTTTTGCAAGTTTAAAACAGCAGTTTTATCGTGATTTCACAAAAATCCACCGTTTCGAACAAAAGAAACCTGAATTTATCAGTTTGAATAGTTAAAAACAGCGTTTTTCTATGTTTTTGCAAGTTTAAAACAGCAATTTTAACGTCATTTCTCATAAATCGCCGTTTCACACGAAAGAAACATGTATTTATCAGTTTGAATAGTTGGAAACAGCGTTTTTCTATGTTTTTGCAAGTTTAAAACAGCAATTTTATCGTCATTTCTCATAAATCGCCGTTTCACACGAAAGAAACATGAATTTGTCAGTTTGAATAGTTCAAAACAGCGTTTTACTATGTTTTTGCAAGGTTAAAACAGCAATTTTATCGTCATTTCTCATAAATCGCCGTTTCACACGAAAGAAACATGAATTTGTCAGTTTGAATAGTTCAAAACAGCGTTTTACTATGTTTTTGCAAGTTTAAAACAGCAATTTTATCGTCATTTCTCATAAATCATCGTTTCACACGAAAGAAACATGAATTTATCAGTTTGAATTGTTGGAAACAGCGTTTTTCTATGTTTTTGCAAGTTTAAAACAGCAGTTTTATCGTGATTTCACAAAAATCCACCGTTTCGAACGAAAGAAACCTGAATTTATCAGTTTGAATAGTTAAAAACAGCGTTTTTTTATGTTTTTGCAAGTTTAAAACAGCAATTTTATCGTCATTTCTCATAAATCGCCGTTTCACACGAAAGAAACATGAATTTGTCAGTTTGAATAGTTCAAAACAGCGTTTTTCTATGTTTTTGCAAGTTTAAAACAGCAGTTTTATCGTGATTTCACAAAAATCCACCGTTTCGAACAAAAGAATCCTTAATTTATCAGTTTGAATAGTTAAAAACAGCGTTTTTCTATGTTTTTGCAAGTTTAAAACAGCAATTTTAACGTCATTTCTCATAAATCGCCGTTTCACACGAAAGAAACATGTATTTATCAGTTTGAATAGTTGGAAACAGCGTTTTTTATGTTTTTGCAAGTTTAAAACAGCAATTTTATCGTCATTTCTCATAAATCGCCGTTTCACACGAAAGAAACATGAATTTGTCAGTTTGAATAGTTCAAAACAGCGTTTTTCTATGTTTTTGCAAGTTTAAAAGAGCAGTTTTATCGTGATTTCACAAAAATCCCCCGTTTCGAACGAAAGAAACCTGAATTTATCAGTTTAAATAGTTAAATACAGCGTTTTTCTATGTTTTTGCAAGTTTAAAACAGCAATTTTATCATTTCTCATAAATCGCCGTTTCACACGAAAGAAACATGAATTTGTCAGTTTGAATAGTTCAAAACAGCGTTTTACTATGTTTTTGCAAGTTTAAAACAGCAATTTTATCGTCATTTCTCATAAATCGCTGTTTCACACGAAAGAAACATGAATTTATCAGTTTGAATAGTTGAAAACAGCGTTTTTCTATGTTTTTGCAAGTTTAAAACAGCAGTTTTATCGTGATTTTACAAAAATCCACCGTTTCGAACGAAAGAAACCTGAATTTATCAGTTTGAATAGAGAAAAACAGCGTTTTTCTATGTTTTTGCAAGTTTAAAACAGCAATTTTAACGTCATTTCTCATAAATCGCCGTTTCACACGAAAGAAACATGAATTTGTCAGTTTGAATAGTTGGAAACAGCGTTTTTCTATGTTTTTGCAAGTTTAAAACAGCAGTTTTATCGTGATTTCACAAAAATCCACCGTTTCGAACGAAAGAAACCTGAATTTATCAGTTTGAATAGTTAAAAACAGCGTTT
This sequence comes from Poecilus cupreus, assembly GCA_963942605.1. Taxonomy (NCBI): domain Eukaryota; kingdom Metazoa; phylum Arthropoda; class Insecta; order Coleoptera; family Carabidae; genus Poecilus; species Poecilus cupreus. Next base: position 69,403 of record CAWWDY010002606.1, read on the forward strand.
TTTTATGTTTTTGCAAGTTTAAAACAGCAATTTTATCGTCATTTCTCATAAATCGCCGTTTCACACGAAAGAAACATGAATTTGTCAGTTTGAATAGTTCAAAACAGCGTTTTTCTATGTTTTTTGCAAGTTTAAAACAGCAGTTTTATCGTGATTTCACAAAAATCCACCGTTTCGAACGAAAGAAACCTGAATTTATCAGTTTGAATAGTTAAAAACAGCGTTTTTCTATGTTTTTGCAAGTTTAAAACAGCAATTTTATCATTTCTCATAAATCGCCGTTTCACACGAAAGAAACATGAATTTGTCAGTTTGAATAGTTCAAAACAGCGTTTTACTATGTTTTTGCAAGTTTAAAACAGCAATTTTATCGTCATTTCTCATAAATCGCTGTTTCACACGAAAGAAACATGAATTTATCAGTTTGAATAGTTGAAAACAGCGTTTTTCTATGTTTTTGCAAGTTTAAAACAGCAATTTTATCGTCATTTCTCATAAATCGCCGTTTCACACGAAAGAAACATGAATTTATCAGTTTGAATAGTTGAAAACAGCGTTTTTCTATGTTTTTGCAAGTTTAAAACAGCAATTTTATCGTCATTTCTCATAAATCGCCGTTTCACACGAAAAAAACATGAATTTGTCAGTTTGAATAGTTCAAAACAGCGTTTTTCAATGTTTTTGCAAGTTTAAAAAAGCAGTTTTATCGTGATTTTACAAAAATCCACCGTTTCGAACGAAAGAAACCTGAATTTATCAGTTTGAATAGTTAAAAACAGCGTTTTTCTATGTTTTTGCAAGTTTAAAACAGCAATTTTATCATTTCTCATAAATCGCCGTTTCACACGGAAGAATCATGAATTTGTCAGTTTGAATAGTTCAAAACAGCGTTTTACTATGTTTTTGCAAGTTTAAAACAGCAATTTTGTCGTCATTTCTCATAAATCGCTGTTTCACACGAAAGAAACATGAATTTATCAGTTTGAATAGTTGGAAACAGCGTTTTTTATGTTTTTGCAAGTTTAAAACAGCAATTTTATCGTCATTTCTCATAAATCGCCGTTTCACACGAAAGAAACATGAATTTGTCAGTTTGAATAGTTCAAAACAGCGTTTTACTATGTTTTTGCAAGTTTAAAACAGCAATTTTATCGTCATTTCTCATAAATCGCCGTTTCACACGAAAGAAACATGAATTTAACAGTTTGAATAGTTGAAAACAGCGTTTTTCTATGTTTTTGCAAGTTTAAAACAGCAATTTTATCGTCAGTTCTCATAAATCGCCGTTTCACACGAAAGAAACATGAATTTATCAGTTTGAATAGTTGAAAACAGCGTTTTTCTATGTTTTTGTAAGTTTAAAACAGCAATTTTATCGTCATTTCTCATAAATCGCCGTTTCACACGAATGAAACATGAATTTGTCAGTTTGAATAGTTCAAAACAGCGTTTTTCTATGTTTTTGCAAGTTTAAAACAGCAATTTTATCGTCATTTCTCATAAATCGCCGTTTCACACGAAAGAAACATGAATTTGTCAGTTTGAATACTTCAAAACAGCGTTTTTCAATGTTTTTGCAAGTTTAAAACAGCAGTTTTATCGTGCTTTTTCAAAAATCCACCGTTTCGAACGAAAGAAACCTGAATTTATCAGTTTGAATAGTTAAAAACAGCGTTTTTCTATGTTTTTGCAAGTTTAAAACAGCAATTTTATCGTCATTTCTCATAAATCGCCGTTTCACACGAAAGAAACATGAATTTGTCAGTTTGAATAGTTCAAAACAGCGTTTTTCTATGTTTTTGCAAGTTTAAAACAGCAGTTTTATCGTGATTTCACAAAAATCCACCGTTTCGAACAAAAGAATCCTTAATTTATCAGTTTGAATAGTTAAAAACAGCGTTTTTCTATGTTTTTGCAAGTTTAAAACAGCAATTTTAACGTCATTTCTCATAAATCGCCGTTTCACACGAAAGAAACATGTATTTATCAGTTTGAATAGTTGGAAACAGCGTTTTTTATGTTTTTGCAAGTTTAAAACAGCAATTTTATCGTCATTTCTCATAAATCGCCGTTTCACACGAAAGAAACATGAATTTGTCAGTTTGAATAGTTCAAAACAGCGTTTTTCTATGTTTTTGCAAGTTTAAAAGAGCAGTTTTATCGTGATTTCACAAAAATCCACCGTTTCGAACGAAAGAAACCTGAATTTATCAGTTTAAATAGTTAAATACAGCGTTTTTCTATGTTTTTGCAAGTTTAAAACAGCAATTTTATCATTTCTCATAAATCGCCGTTTCACACGAAAGAAACATGAATTTGTCAGTTTGAATAGTTCAAAACAGCGTTTTACTATGTTTTTGCAAGTTTAAAACAGCAATTTTATCGTCATTTCTCATAAATCGCTGTTTCACACGAAAGAAACATGAATTTATCAGTTTGAATAGTTGAAAACAGCGTTTTTCTATGTTTTTGCAAGTTTAAAACAGCAGTTTTATCGTGATTTTACAAAAATCCACCGTTTCGAACGAAAGAAACCTGAATTTATCAGTTTGAATAGAGAAAAACAGCGTTTTTCTATGTTTTTGCAAGTTTAAAACAGCAATTTTAACGTCATTTCTCATAAATCGCCGTTTCACACGAAAGAAACATGAATTTGTCAGTTTGAATAGTTGGAAACAGCGTTTTTCTATGTTTTTGCAAGTTTAAAACAGCAGTTTTATCGTGATTTCACAAAAATCCACCGTTTCGAACGAAAGAAACCTGAATTTATCAGTTTGAATAGTTAAAAACAGCGTTTTTTTATGTTTTTGCAAGTTTAAAACAGCAATTTTATCGTCATTTCTCATAAATCGCCGATTCACACGAAAGAAACATGAATTTGTCAGTTTGAATAGTTCAAAACAGCGTTTTTCTATGTTTTTTGCAAGTTTAAAACAGCAGTTTTATCGTGATTTCACAAAAATCCACCGTTTCGAACGAAAGAAACCTGAATTTATCAGTTTGAATAGTTAAAAACAGCGTTTTTCTATGTTTTTGCAAGTTTAAAACAGCAATTTTATCATTTCTCATAAATCGCCGTTTCACACGAAAGAAACATGAATTTGTCAGTTTGAATAGTTCAAAACAGCGTTTTACTATGTTTTTGCAAGTTTAAAACAGCAATTTTATCGTCATTTCTCATAAATCGCTGTTTCACACGAAAGAAACATGAATTTATCAGTTTGAATAGTTGAAAACAGCGTTTTTCTATGTTTTTGCAAGTTTAAAACAGCAATTTTATCGTCATTTCTCATAAATCGCCGTTTCACACGAAAGAAACATGAATTTATCAGTTTGAATAGTTGAAAACAGCGTTTTTCTATGTTTGTGCAAGTTTAAAACAGCAATTTTATCGTCATTTCTCATAAATCGCCGTTTCACACGAAAAAAACATGAATTTGTCAGTTTGAATAGTTCAAAACAGCGTTTTTCAATGTTTTTGCAAGTTTAAAAAAGCAGTTTTATCGTGATTTTACAAAAATCCACCGTTTCGAACGAAAGAAACCTGAATTTATCAGTTTGAATAGTTAAAAACAGCGTTTTTCTATGTTTTTGCAAGTTTAAAACAGCAATTTTATCATTTCTCATAAATCGCCGTTTCACACGGAAGAATCATGAATTTGTCAGTTTGAATAGTTCAAAACAGCGTTTTACTATGTTTTTGCAAGTTTAAAACAGCAATTTTGTCGTCATTTCTCATAAATCGCTGTTTCACACGAAAGAAACATGAATTTATCAGTTTGAATAGTTGGAAACAGCGTTTTTTATGTTTTTGCAAGTTTAAAACAGCAATTTTATCGTCATTTCTCATAAATCGCCGTTTCACACGAAAGAAACATGAATTTGTCAGTTTGAATAGTTCAAAACAGCGTTTTACTATGTTTTTGCAAGTTTAAAACAGCAATTTTATCGTCATTTCTCATAAATCGCCGTTTCACACGAAAGAAACATGAATTTAACAGTTTGAATAGTTGAAAACAGCGTTTTTCTATGTTTTTGCAAGTTTAAAACAGCAATTTTATCGTCAGTTCTCATAAATCGCCGTTTCACACGAAAGAAACATGAATTTATCAGTTTGAATAGTTGAAAACAGCGTTTTTCTATGTTTTTGTAAGTTTAAAACAGCAATTTTATCGTCATTTTTCATAAATCGCCGTTTCACACGAATGAAACATGAATTTGTCAGTTTGAATAGTTCAAAACAGCGTTTTTCTATGTTTTTGCAAGTTTAAAACAGCAATTTTATCGTCATTTCTCATAAATCGCTGTTTCACACGAAAGAAACATGAATTTATCAGTTTGAATAGTTGAAAACAGCGTTTTTCTATGTTTTTGCAAGTTTAAAATAGCAATTTTATCGTCATTTCTCATAAATCGCCGTTTCACACGAAAGAAACATGAATTTGTCAGTTTGAATAGTTGGAAACAGCGTTTTTCTATGTTTTTGCAAGTTTAAAACAGCAGTTTTATCGTGATTTCACAAAAATCCACCGTTTCGAACGAAAGAAACCTGAATTTATCAGTTTGAATAGTTAAAAACAGCGTTTTTTTATGTTTTTGCAAGTTTAAAACAGCAATTTTATCGTCATTTCTCATAAATCGCCGATTCACACGAAAGAAACATGAATTTGTCAGTTTGAATAGTTCAAAACAGCGTTTTTCTATGTTTTTTGCAAGTTTAAAACAGCAGTTTTATCGTGATTTCACAAAAATCCACCGTTTCGAACGAAAGAAACCTGAATTTATCAGTTTGAATAGTTAAAAACAGCGTTTTTCTATGTTTTTGCAAGTTTAAAACAGCAATTTTATCATTTCTCATAAATCGCCGTTTCACACGAAAGAAACATGAATTTGTCAGTTTGAATAGTTCAAAACAGCGTTTTACTATGTTTTTGCAAGTTTAAAACAGCAATTTTATCGTCATTTCTCATAAATCGCTGTTTCACACGAAAGAAACATGAATTTATCAGTTTGAATAGTTGAAAACAGCGTTTTTCTATGTTTTTGCAAGTTTAAAACAGCAATTTTATCGTCATTTCTCATAAATCGCCGTTTCACACGAAAGAAACATGAATTTATCAGTTTGAATAGTTGAAAACAGCGTTTTTCTATGTTTGTGCAAGTTTAAAACAGCAATTTTATCGTCATTTCTCATAAATCGCCGTTTCACACGAAAAAAACATGAATTTGTCAGTTTGAATAGTTCAAAACAGCGTTTTTCAATGTTTTTGCAAGTTTAAAAAAGCAGTTTTATCGTGATTTTACAAAAATCCACCGTTTCGAACGAAAGAAACCTGAATTTATCAGTTTGAATAGTTAAAAACAGCGTTTTTCTATGTTTTTGCAAGTTTAAAACAGCAATTTTATCATTTCTCATAAATCGCCGTTTCACACGGAAGAATCATGAATTTGTCAGTTTGAATAGTTCAAAACAGCGTTTTACTATGTTTTTGCAAGTTTAAAACAGCAATTTTGTCGTCATTTCTCATAAATCGCTGTTTCACACGAAAGAAACATGAATTTATCAGTTTGAATAGTTGGAAACAGCGTTTTTTATGTTTTTGCAAGTTTAAAACAGCAATTTTATCGTCATTTCTCATAAATCGCCGTTTCACACGAAAGAAACATGAATTTGTCAGTTTGAATAGTTCAAAACAGCGTTTTACTATGTTTTTGCAAGTTTAAAACAGCAATTTTATCGTCATTTCTCATAAATCGCCGTTTCACACGAAAGAAACATGAATTTAACAGTTTGAATAGTTGAAAACAGCGTTTTTCTATGTTTTTGCAAGTTTAAAACAGCAATTTTATCGTCAGTTCTCATAAATCGCCGTTTCACACGAAAGAAACATGAATTTATCAGTTTGAATAGTTGAAAACAGCGTTTTTCTATGTTTTTGTAAGTTTAAAACAGCAATTTTATCGTCATTTTTCATAAATCGCCGTTTCACACGAATGAAACATGAATTTGTCAGTTTGAATAGTTCAAAACAGCGTTTTTCTATGTTTTTGCAAGTTTAAAACAGCAATTTTATCGTCATTTCTCATAAATCGCCGTTTCACACGAAAGAAACATGAATTTGTCAGTTTGAATACTTCAAAACAGCGTTTTTCAATGTTTTTGCAAGTTTAAAACAGCAGTTTTATCGTGCTTTTTCAAAAATCCACCGTTTCGAACGAAAGAAACCTGAATTTATCAGTTTGAATAGTTAAAAACAGCGTTTTTCTATGTTTTTGCAAGTTTAAAACAGCAATTTTATCGTCATTTCTCATAAATCGCCGTTTTACACGAAAGAAACATGAATTTATCAGTTTGAATATTTCAAAACAGCGTTTTACTATGTTTTTGCAAGTTTAAAACAGCAATTTTATCGTCATTTCTCATAAATCGCCGTTTCACACGAAAGAAACATGAATTTGTCAGTTTAAATAGTTCAAAACAGCGTTTTTCTATGTTTTTGCAAGTTTAAAACAGCAGTTTTATCGTGATTTCACAAAAATCCACCGTTTCGAACGAAAGAAACCTGAATTTATCAGTTTGAATAGTTAAAAACAGCGTTTTTCTATGTTTTTGCAAGTTTAAAACAGCAATTTTATCATTTCTCATAAATCGCCGTTTCACACGAAAGAAACATGAATTTGTCAGTTTGAATAGTTCAAAACAGCGTTTTACTATGTTTTTGCAAGTTTAAAACAGCAATTTTATCGTCATTTCTTATAAATCGCTGTTTCACACGAAAGAAACATGAATTTATCAGTTTGAATAGTTGAAAACAGCGTTTTTCTATGTTTTTGCAAGTTTAAAACAGCAATTTTATCGTCATTTCTCATAAATCGCCGTTTCTCACGGAAGAAACATGAATTTATCAGTTTGAATAGTTGAAAACAGCGTTTTTCTATGTTTTTGCAAGTTTAAAACAGCAATTTTATCGTCATTTCTCATAAATCGCCGTTTCACACGAAAGAAACATGAATTTGTCAGTTTGAATAGTTCAAAACAGCGTTTTACTATGTTTTTGCAAGTTTAAAACAGCAATTTTATCGTCATTTCTCATAAATCGCCGTTTGACACGAAAGAAACATGAATTTAACAGTTTGAATAGTTGAAAACAGCGTTTTTCTATGTTTTTGCAAGTTTAAAACAGCAATTTTATCGTCAGTTCTCATAAAGCGCCGTTTCACACGAAAGAAACATGAATTTATCAGTTTGAATAGTTGAAAACAGCGTTTTTCTATGTTTTTGTAAGTTTAAAACAGCAATTTTATCGTCATTTCTCATAAATCGCCGTTTCACACGAATGAAACATGAATTTGTCAGTTTGAATAGTTCAAAACAGCGTTTTTCTATGTTTTTGCAAGTTTAAAACAGCAATTTTATCGTCATTTCTCATAAATCGCCGTTTCACACGAAAGAAACATGAATTAGTCAGTTTGAGTAGTTCAAAACAGCGTTTTTCAATGTTTTTGCAAGTTTAAAACAGCAGTTTTATCGTGCTTTTTCAAAAATCCACCGTTTCGAACGAAAGAAACCTGAATTTATCAGTTTGAATAGTTAATAACAGCGTTTTTCTATGTTTTTGCAAGTTTAAAACAGCAATTTTATCGTCATTTCTCATAAATCGCCGTTTTACACGAAAGAAACATGAATTTATCAGTTTGAATATTTCAAAACAGCGTTTTACTATGTTTTTGCAAGTTTAAAACAGCAATTTTATCGTCATTTCTCATAAATCGCCGTTTCACACGAAAGAAACATGAATTTGTCAGTTTAAATAGTTCAAAACAGCGTTTTTCTATGTTTTTGCAAGTTTAAAACAGCAGTTTTATCGTGATTTCACAAAAATCCACCGTTTCGAACGAAAGAAACCTGAATTTATCAGTTTGAATAGTTAAAAACAGCGTTTTTCTATGTTTTTGCAAGTTTAAAACAGCAATTTTATCATTTCTCATAAATCGCCGTTTCACACGAAAGAAACATGAATTTGTCAGTTTGAATAGTTCAAAACAGCGTTTTACTATGTTTTTGCAAGTTTAAAACAGCAATTTTATCGTCATTTCTTATAAATCGCTGTTTCAGACGAAAGAAACATGAATTTATCAGTTTGAATAGTTGAAAACAGCGTTTTTCTATGTTTTTGCAAGTTTAAAACAGCAATTTTATCGTCATTTCTCATAAATCGCCGTTTCTCACGAAAGAAACATGAATTTATCAGTTTGAATAGTTGAAAACAGCGTTTTTCTATGTTTTTGCAAGTTTAAAACAGCAATTTTATCGTCATTTCTCATAAATCGCCGTTTCACACGAAAGAAACATGAATTTGTCAGTTTGAATAGTTCAAAACAGCGTTTTTCTATGTTTTTGCAAGTTTAAAACAGCAATTTTATCGTCATTTCTCATAAATCGCCGTTTCACACGAAAGAAACATGAATTTATCAGTTTGAATAGTTGGAAACAGCGTTTTTCTATGTTTTTGCAAGTTTAAAACAGCAATTTTATCGTCATTTCTCATAAATCGCCGTTTCACACGAAAGAAACATGAATTTGTCAGTTTGAATAGTTCAAAACAGCGTTTTTCTATGTTTTTGCAAGTTTAAAACAGCAGTTTTATCGTGATTTCACAAAAATCCACCGTTTCGAACGAAAGAAACCTGAATTTATCAGTTTGAATAGTTAAAAACAGCGTTTTTCTATGTTTTTGCAAGTTTAAAACAGCAATTTTAACGTCGTTTCTCATAAATCGCCGTTTCACACGAAAGAAACATGAATTTATCAGTTTGAATAGTTGGAAACAGCGTTTTTCTATTTTTGCAAGTTTAAAACAGCAGTTTATCGTGATTTCACAAAAATCCACCGTTTCGAACGAAAGAAACCTGAATTTATCAGTTTGAATAGTTAAAAACAGCGTTTTTTTTTATGTTTTTGCAAGTTTAAAACAGCAATTTAATCGTCATTTCTCATAAATCGCCGTTTCACACGAAAGAAACATGAATTAGTCAGTTTGAATAGTTCAAAACAGCGTTTTTCTATATTTTTGCAAGTTTAAAACAGCAATTTTATCGTCATTTCTCATAAATCGCCGTTTCACACGAAAGAAACATGAATTTATCAGTTTGAATAGTTCAAAACAGCGTTTTTCTATGTTTTTGCAAGTTTAAAACAGCAATTTTATCGTCATTTCTCATAAATCGCCGTTTCGCACGAAAGAAACATGAATTTGTCAGTTTGAATAGTTCAAAACAGCGTTTTTCTATGTTTTTGCAAGTTTAAAACAGCAGTTTTATCGTAATTTCACAAAAATCCACCGTTTCGAACGAAAGACACCTGAATTTATCAGTTTGAATAGTTAAAAACAGCGTTTTTCTATGTTTTTGCAAGTTTAAAACAGCAATTTTAACGTCATTTCTCATAAATCGCCGTTTCACAGGAAAGAAACATGAATTTATCAGTTTGAATAGTTGGATACAGCGTTTTTCTATGTTTTTGCAAGTTTAAAACAGCAGTTTATCGTGATTTCACAAAAATCCACCGTTTCGAACGAAAGAAACCTGAATTTATCAGATTGAATAGTTAAAAACAGCGTTTTTTTTATGTTTTTGCAAGTTTAAAACAGCAATTTTATCGTCATTTCTCATAAATCGCCGTTTCACACGAAAGAAACATTAATTAGTCAGTTTGAATAGTTCAAAACAGCGTTTTTCTATGTTTTTGCAAGTTTAAAACAGCAATTTTATCGTCATTTCTCATAAATCGCCGTTTCATACGAAAGAAACATGAATTTATCAGTTTGAATAGTTCAAAACAGCGTTTTACTATGTTTTTGCAAGTTTAAAACAGCAATTTTATCGTCATTTCTCATAAATCGCCGTTTCACACGAAAGAAACATGAATTTATCAGTTTGAATAGTTGAAAACAGCGTTTTTCTATGTTTTTGCAAGTTTAAAACAGCAATTTTATCGTCATATCTCATAAATAGCCGTTTTACACGAAAGAAACATGAATTTATCAGTTTGAATAGTTGAAAACAGCGTTTTTCTATGTTTTTGCAAGTTTAAAACAGCAATTTTATCGTCATTTCTCATAAATCGCCGTTTCACACGAAAAAAACATGAATTTGTCAGTTTGAATAGTTCAAAACAGCGTTTTTCTATGTTTTTGCAATTTTAAAACAGCAATTTTATCGTCATTTCTCATAAATCGCCGTTTCACACGAAAGAAACATGAATTAGTCAGTTTGAATAGTTCAAAACAGCGTTTTTCTATGTTTTTGCATGTTTAAAACAGCAATTTTATCGTCATTTCTCATAAATCGCGGTTTCACACGAAAAAAACATGAATTTATCAGTTTGAATAGTTCAAAACAGCGTTTTACTATGTTTTTGCAAGTTTAAAACAGCAATTTTATCGTCATTTCTCATAAATCGCCGTTTCACACGAAAGAAACATGAATTTATCAGTTTGAATAGTTGAAAACAGCGTTTTTCTATGTTTTTGCAAGTTTAAAACAGCAATTTTAACGTCATTTCTCATAAATCGCCGTTTCACACGAAAGAAACATGAATTTATCAGTTTGAATAGTTGGAAACAGCGTTTTTCTATGTTTTTGCAAGTTTAAAACAGCTGTTTATCGTGATTTCACAAAAATCCACCGTTTCGAACGAAAGAAACCTGAATTTATCAGATTGAATAGTTAAAAACAGCGTTTTTTTTTATGTTTTTGCAAGTTTAAAACAGCAATTTTATCGTCATTTCTCATAAATCGCCGTTTCACACGAAAGAAACATGAATTCATCAGTTTGAATAGTTCAAAACAGCGTTTTACTATGTTTTTGCAAGTTTAAAACAGCAATTTTATCGTCATTTCTCATAAATCGCCGTTTCACACGAAAGAAACATGAATTTATCAGTTTGAATAGTTGAAAACAGCGTTTTTCTATGTTTTTGCAAGTTTAAAACAGCAATTTTATCGTCATTTCTCATAAATCGCCGTTTCACACGAAAGAAACATTATTTTATCAGTTTGAATAGTTGAAAACAGCGTTTTTCTATGTTTTTGCAAGTTTAAAACAGCAATTTTATCGTCATTTCTCATAAATCGCCGTTACACACGAAAGAAACATGAATTTGTCAGTTTGAATAGTTCAAAACAGCGTTTTTCTATGTTTTTGCAAGTTTAAAACAGCAATTTTATCGTCATTTCTCATAAATCACAGTTTCACACGAAAGAAACATGAATTTGTCAGTTTGAATAGTTCAAAACAGCGTTTTTCTATGTTTTTGCAAGTTTAAAACAGCAGTTTTATCGTGATTTCACAAAAATCCACCGTTTCGAACGAGAGAAACCTGAATTTATCAGTTTGAATAGTTAAAAACAGCGTTTTTCTATGTTTTTGCAAGTTTAAAACAGCAAATTTAACGTCATTTCTCATAAATCGCCGTTTCACACGAAAGAAACCTGAATTTATCAGTTTAAATAGTTAAAAACAGCGTTTTTTTTTATGTTTTTGCAAGTTTAAAACAGCAATTTAATCGTCATTTCTCATAAATCGCCGTTTCACACGAAAGAAACATGAATTAGTCAGTTTGAATAGTTCAAAACAGCGTTTTTCTATATTTTTGCAAGTTTAAAACAGCAATTTTATCGTCATTTCTCATAAATCGCCGTTTCACACGAAAGAAACATGAATTTATCAGTTTGAATAGTTCAAAACAGCGTTTTTCTATGTTTTTGCAAGTTTAAAACAGCAATTTTATCGTCATTTCTCATAAATCGCCGTTTCACACGAAAGAAACATGAATTTGTCAGTTTTAATAGTTCAAAACAGCGTTTTACTATGTTTTTGCAAGTTTAAAACAGCAATTTTATCGTCATTTCTCATAAATCGCCGTTTCACACGAAAGAAACATGAATTTGTCAGTTTGAATAGTTCAAAACAGCGTTTTTCTATGTTTTTGCAAGTTTAAAACAGCAATTTTATCGTCATTTCTCATAAATCGCCGTTTCACACGAAAGAAACATGAATTTGTCAGTTTGAATAGTTCAAAACAGCGTTTTTCTATGTTTTTGCAAGTTTAAAACAGCAATTTTATCGTCATTTCTCATAAATCTCCGTTTCACATGAAAGAAACATGAATTTGTCAGTTTGAATAGTTCAAAACAGCGTTTTTCTATGTTTTTACTAGTTTAAAACAGCAATTTTATCGTCATTTCTTATAAATCGCCGTTTCGCACGAAAGAAACATGAATTTGTCAGTTTGAATAGTTCAAAACAGCGTTTTTCTATGTTTTTGCAAGTTTAAAACAGCAGTTTTATCGTAATTTCACAAAAATCCACCGTTTCGAACGAAAGAAACCCGAATTTATCAGTTTGAATAGTTAAAAACAGCGTTTTTCTATGTTTTTGCAAGTTTAAAACAGCAATTTTATCGTCATTTCTCATAAATCGCCGTTTCACACGAAATAAACATGAATTTGTCAGTTTGAATAGTTCAAAACAGCGTTTTACTATGTTTTTGCAAGTTTAAAACAGCACTTTTATCGTCATTTCTCATAAATCGCCGTTTCACACGAAAGAAACATGAATTTATCAGTTTGAATAGTTGAAAACAGCGTTTTTCTATGTTTTTGCAAGTTTAAAACAGCAATTTTATCGTCATTTCTCATAAATCGCCTTTTCGCACGAAAGAAACCTGAATTTATCAGTTTGAATAGCTAAAATCAGCGTTTTCTATGTTTCTGCAAGTTTAAAACAGCAATTTTATCGTCATTTCTCATAAATCGCCGTTTCGCACGAAAGAAACATGAATTTATCAGTTTGAATAGTTGAAAACAGCGTTTTTCTATGTTTTTGCAAGTTTAAAACAGCAATTTTATCGTCATTTCTCATAAATCGCCTATTCGCACGAAAGAAACATGAATTTATCAGTTTGAATAGCTAAAATCAGCGTTTTCTATGTTTCTGCAAGTTTAAAACAGCAATTTTATCGTCATTTCTCATAAATCGCCGTTTCGCACGAAAGAAACATGAATTTATCAGTTTGAATAGTTGAAAACAGCGTTTTTCTATGTTTTTGCAAGTTTAAAACAGCAATTTTATCGTCATTTCTCATAAATCGCCGTTTCGCACGAAAGAAACATGAATTTATCAATTTGAGTAGTTGAAAACAGCGTTTTTCAATGTTTTTGCAAGTTTAAAACAGCAATTTTATCGTGATTTCACAAAAATCCACCGTATCAAACTTAAGAAACATGAATTTGTCAGTTTGAATAGTTCAAAACAGCGTTTTTCTATGTTTTTGCAAGTTTAAAACAGCAATTTTATCGTCATTTCTCATAAATCGCCGTTTCACACGAAAGAAACATGAATTTATCAATTTGAGTAGTTGAAAACAGCGTTTTTCAATGTTTTTGCAAGTTTAAAACAGCAATTTTATCGTGATTTCACAAAAATCCACCGTATCGAACTTAAGAAACATAAATTTGTCAGTTTGAATAGTTGAAAACAGCGTTTTTCAATGTTTTTGCAAGTTTAAAACAGCAATTTTATCGTGATTTCACAAAAATCCACCGTTTCGAACGTAAGAAACATGAATTTATCAGTTTTAATAGTTGAAAACTGCGTTTTTCTATGTTTTTGCAAGTTTAAAACAGCAATTTTATCGTCATTTCTCATAAATCGCCGTTTCACACGAAAGAAACATGAATTTGTCAGTTTAAATAGTTCAAAACAGCGTTTTACTATGTTTTTGCAAGTTTAAAACAGCAATTTTATCGTCATTTCTCATAAATCGCCGTTTCACACGAAAGAAACATGAATTTGTCAGTTTGAATAGTTCAAAACAGCGTTTTTCTATGTTTTTGCAAGTTTAAAACAGCAATTTTATCGTCATTTCTCATAAATCGCCGTTTCACACGAAAGAAACATGAATTTGTCAGTTTGAATAGTTCAAAACAGCGTTTTTCTATGTTTTTGCAAGTTTAAAACAGCAATTTTATCGTCATTTCTCATAAATCTCCGTTTCACATGAAAGAAACATGAATTTGTCAGTTTGAATAGTTCAAAACAGCGTTTTTCTATGTTTTTACTAGTTTAAAACAGCAATTTTATCGTCATTTCTTATAAATCGCCGTTTCGCACGAAAGAAACATGAATTTGTCAGTTTGAATAGTTCAAAACAGCGTTTTTCTATGTTTTTGCAAGTTTAAAACAGCAGTTTTATCGTAATTTCACAAAAATCCACCGTTTCGAACGAAAGAAACCTGAATTTATCAGTTTGAATAGTTAAAAACAGCGTTTTTCTATGTTTTTGCAAGTTTAAAACAGCACTTTTATCGTCATTTCTCATAAATCGCCGTTTCACACGAAAGAAACATGAATTTATCAGTTTGAATAGTTGAAAACAGCGTTTTTCTATGTTTTTGCAAGTTTAAAACAGCAATTTTATCGTCATTTCTCATAAATCGCCTTTTCGCACGAAAGAAACCTGAATTTATCAGTTTGAATAGCTAAAATCAGCGTTTTCTATGTTTCTGCAAGTTTAAAACAGCAATTTTATCGTCATTTCTCATAAATCGCCGTTTCGCACGAAAGAAACATGAATTTATCAGTTTGAATAGTTGAAAACAGCGTTTTTCTATGTTTTTGCAAGTTTAAAACAGCAATTTTATCGTCATTTCTCATAAATCGCCTATTCGCACGAAAGAAACATGAATTTATCAGTTTGAATAGCTAAAATCAGCGTTTTCTATGTTTCTGCAAGTTTAAAACAGGAATTTTATCGTCATTTCTCATAAATCGCCGTTTCGCACGAAAGAAACATGAATTTATCAGTTTGAATAGTTGAAAACAGCGTTTTTCTATGTTTTTGCAAGTTTAAAACAGCAATTTTATCGTCATTTCTCATAAATCGCCGTTTCGCACGAAAGAAACATGAATTTATCAATTTGAGTAGTTGAAAACAGCGTTTTTCAATGTTTTTGCAAGTTTAAAACAGCAATTTTATCGTGATTTCACAAAAATCCACCGTATCAAACTTAAGAAACATGAATTTGTCAGTTTGAATAGTTCAAAACAGCGTTTTTCTATGTTTTTGCAAGTTTAAAACAGCAATTTTATCGTCATTTCTCATAAATCGCCGTTTCACACGAAAGAAACATGAATTTATCAATTTGAGTAGTTGAAAACAGCGTTGTTCAATGTTTTTGCAAGTTTAAAACAGCAATTTTATCGTGATTTCACAAAAATCCACCGTATCGAACTTAAGAAACATAAATTTGTCAGTTTGAATAGTTGAAAACAGCGTTTTTCAATGTTTTTGCAAGTTTAAAACAGCAATTTTATCGTGATTTCACAAAAATCCACCGTTTCGAACGTAAGAAACATGAATTTATCAGTTTTAATAGTTGAAAACAGCGTTTTTCTATGTTTTTGCAAGTTTAAAACAGCAATTTTATCGTCATTTCTCATAAATCGCCGTTTCACACGAAAGAAACATGAATTTGTCAGTTTGAATAGTTCAAAATAGCGTTTTACTATGTTTTTGCAAGTTTAAAATAGCAATTTTATCGTCATTTCTCATAAATCGCCGTTTCACACGAAAGAAACATGAATTTGTCAGTTTGAATAGTTCAAAACAGCGTTTTTCTATGTTTTTGCAAGTTTAAAACAGCAGTTTTATCGTGATTTCACAAAAATCCACCGTTTCGAACGACAGAAACCTGAATTTATCAGTTTGAATAGTTAAAAACAGCGTTTTTCTATGTTTTTGCAAGTTTAAAACAGCAATTTTAACGTCATTTCTCATAAATCGCCGTTTCACATTAAAGAAACATGAATTTGTCAGTTTGAATAGTTGGAAACAGCGTTTTTCTATGTTTTTGCAAGTTTAAAACAGCAGTTTTATCGTGATTTCACAAAAATCCACCGTTTCGAACGAAAGAAACCTGAATTTATCAGTTTGATTAGTTAAAAACAGCGTTTTTCTATGTTTTTGCAAGTTTAAAACAGCAATTTTATCGTCATTTCTCTTAAATCGCCGTTTCGCACGAAAGAAACCTGAATTTATCAGTTTGAATAGTTAAAAACAGCGTTTTTCTATGTTTTTGCAAGTTTAAAACAGCAATTTTATCGTCATTTCTCATAAATCGCCGTTTCATACGAAAGAAACATGTATTTGTCAGTTTGAATAGTTCAAAACAGCGTTTTTCTATGTTTTTGCAAGTTTAAAACAGCAATTTTATCGTCATTTCTCATAAATCGCCGTTTCACACGAAAGAAACATGAATTTGTCAGTTTGAATAGTTCAAAACAGCGTTTTACTATGTTTTTGCAAGTTTAAAACAGCAATTTTATAGTCATTTCTCATAAATCGCCGTTTCACACGAAAGAAACATGAATTTGTCAGTTTGAATAGTTCAAAACACCGTTTTTCTATGTTTTTGCAAGTTTAAAACAGCAGTTTTATCGTGATTTCACAAAAATCCACCGTTTCGAACGAAAGAAACCTGAATTTATCAGTTTGAATAGTTAAAAACAGCGTTTTTCTATGTTTTTGCAAGTTTAAAACAGCAATTTTATCGTCATTTCTCATAAATCGCCGTTTCGCACGAAAGAAACATGAATTTATCAGTTTGAATAGTTGAAAACAGCGTTTTACTATGTTTTTGCAAGTTTAAAACAGCAATTTTATCGTCATTTCTCATAAATCGCCGTTTCACACGAAAGAAACATGAATTTGTCAGTTTGAATAGTTCAAAACAGCGTTTTTCTATGTTTTTGCAAGTTTAAAACAGCAATTTTATCGTCATTTCTCATAAATCGCCGTTTCACACGAAAGAAACATGAATTTGTCAGTTTGAATAGTTCAAAACAGCGTTTTTCTATGTTTTTGCAAGTTTAAAACAGCAATTTTATCGTCATTTCTCATAAATCTCCGTTTCACATGAAAGAAACATGAATTTGTCAGTTTGAATAGTTCAAAACAGCGTTTTTCTATGTTTTTACTAGTTTAAAACAGCAATTTTATCGTCATTTCTTATAAATCGCCGTTTCGCACGAAAGAAACATGAATTTGTCAGTTTGAATAGTTCAAAACAGCGTTTTTCTATGTTTTTGCAAGTTTAAAACAGCAGTTTTATCGTAATTTCACAAAAATCCACCGTTTCGAACGAAAGAAACCTGAATTTATCAGTTTGAATAGTTAAAAACAGCGTTTTTCTATGTTTTTGCAAGTTTAAAACAGCAATTTTATCGTCATTTCTCATAAATCGCCGTTTCACATGAAAGAAACATGAATTTGTCAGTTTGAATAGTTCAAAACAGCGTTTTACTATGTTTTTGCAAGTTTAAAACAGCACTTTTATCGTCATTTCTCATAAATCGCCGTTTCACACGAAAGAAACATGAATTTATCAGTTTGAATAGTTGAAAACAGCGTTTTTCTATGTTTTTGCAAGTTTAAAACAGCAATTTTATCGTCATTTCTCATAAATCGCCTTTTCGCACGAAAGAAACCTGAATTTATCAGTTTGAATAGCTAAAATCAGCGTTTTCTATGTTTCTGCAAGTTTAAAACAGCAATTTTATCGTCATTTCTCATAAATCGCCGTTTCGCACGAAAGAAACATGAATTTATCAGTTTGAATAGTTGAAAACAGCGTTTTTCTATGTTTTTGCAAGTTTAAAACAGCAATTTTATCGTCATTTCTCATAAATCGCCTATTCGCACGAAAGAAACATGAATTTATCAGTTTGAATAGCTAAAATCAGCGTTTTCTATGTTTCTGCAAGTTTAAAACAGGAATTTTATCGTCATTTCTCATAAATCGCCGTTTCGCACGAAAGAAACATGAATTTATCAGTTTGAATAGTTGAAAACAGCGTTTTTCTATGTTTTTGCAAGTTTAAAACAGCAATTTTATCGTCATTTCTCATAAATCGCCGTTTCGCACGAAAGAAACATGAATTTATCAATTTGAGTAGTTGAAAACAGCGTTTTTCAATGTTTTTGCAAGTTTAAAACAGCAATTTTATCGTGATTTCACAAAAATCCACCGTATCAAACTTAAGAAACATGAATTTGTCAGTTTGAATAGTTCAAAACAGCGTTTTTCTATGTTTTTGCAAGTTTAAAACAGCAATTTTATCGTCATTTCTCATAAATCGCCGTTTCACACGAAAGAAACATGAATTTATCAATTTGAGTAGTTGAAAACAGCGTTGTTCAATGTTTTTGCAAGTTTAAAACAGCAATTTTATCGTGATTTCACAAAAATCCACCGTATCGAACTTAAGAAACAT
The DNA here is from genome assembly GCA_963942605.1 of Poecilus cupreus. Taxonomy (NCBI): domain Eukaryota; kingdom Metazoa; phylum Arthropoda; class Insecta; order Coleoptera; family Carabidae; genus Poecilus; species Poecilus cupreus. The sequence continues at coordinate 87,740 of CAWWDY010002606.1, forward strand.
AAATTTGTCAGTTTGAATAGTTGAAAACAGCGTTTTTCAATGTTTTTGCAAGTTTAAAACAGCAATTTTATCGTGATTTCACAAAAATCCACCGTTTCGAACGTAAGAAACATGAATTTATCAGTTTTAATAGTTGAAAACAGCGTTTTTCTATGTTTTTGCAAGTTTAAAACAGCAATTTTATCGTCATTTCTCATAAATCGCCGTTTCACACGAAAGAAACATGAATTTGTCAGTTTGAATAGTTCAAAATAGCGTTTTACTATGTTTTTGCAAGTTTAAAATAGCAATTTTATCGTCATTTCTCATAAATCGCCGTTTCACACGAAAGAAACATGAATTTGTCAGTTTGAATAGTTCAAAACAGCGTTTTTCTATGTTTTTGCAAGTTTAAAACAGCAGTTTTATCGTGACTTCACAAAAATCCACCGTTTCGAACGACAGAAACCTGAATTTATCAGTTTGAATAGTTAAAAACAGCGTTTTTCTATGTTTTTGCAAGTTTAAAACAGCAATTTTAACGTCATTTCTCATAAATCGCCGTTTCACATTAAAGAAACATGAATTTGTCAGTTTGAATAGTTGGAAACAGCGTTTTTCTATGTTTTTGCAAGTTTAAAACAGCAGTTTTATCGTGATTTCACAAAAATCCACCGTTTCGAACGAAAGAAACCTGAATTTATCAGTTTGATTAGTTAAAAACAGCGTTTTTCTATGTTTTTGCAAGTTTAAAACAGCAATTTTATCGTCATTTCTCTTAAATCGCCGTTTCGCACGAAAGAAACCTGAATTTATCAGTTTGAATAGTTAAAAACAGCGTTTTTCTATGTTTTTGCAAGTTTAAAACAGCAATTTTATCGTCATTTCTCATAAATCGCCGTTTCATACGAAAGAAACATGTATTTGTCAGTTTGAATAGTTCAAAACAGCGTTTTTCTATGTTTTTGCAAGTTTAAAACAGCAATTTTATCGTCATTTCTCATAAATCGCCGTTTCACACGAAAGAAACATGAATTTGTCAGTTTGAATAGTTCAAAACAGCGTTTTACTATGTTTTTGCAAGTTTAAAACAGCAATTTTATAGTCATTTCTCATAAATCGCCGTTTCACACGAAAGAAACATGAATTTGTCAGTTTGAATAGTTCAAAACACCGTTTTTCTATGTTTTTGCAAGTTTAAAACAGCAGTTTTATCGTGATTTCACAAAAATCCACCGTTTCGAACGAAAGAAACCTGAATTTATCAGTTTGAATAGTTAAAAACAGCGTTTTTCTATGTTTTTGCAAGTTTAAAACAGCAATTTTATCGTCATTTCTCATAAATCGCCGTTTCGCCCGAAAGAAACATGAATTTATCAGTTTGAATAGTTGAAAACAGCGTTTTTCTATGTTTTTGCAAGTTTAAAACAGCAATTTTATCGTCATTTCTCATAAATCGCCGTTTCACACGAAAGAAACATGAATTTATCAGTTTGAATAGTTGAAAACAGCGTTTTTCTATGTTTTTGCAAGTTTAAAAGAGCAATTTTATCGTCATTTCTCATAAATCGCCGTTTCACACGAAAGAAACATGAATTTGTCAGTTTGAATAGTTCAAAACAGCGTTTTTCTATGTTTTTGCAAGTTTAAAACAGCAATTTTATCGTCATTTCTCATAAATCGCCGTTTCACACGAAAGAAACATGAATTTGTCAGTTTGAATAGTTCAAAACAGCGTTTTACTATGTTTTTGCAAGTTTAAAACAGCAATTTTAACGTCATTTCTCATAAATCGCCGTTTCACACGAAAGAAACATGAATTTGTCAGTTTGAATAGTTGGAAACAGCGTTTTTCTATGTTTTTGCAAGTTTAAAACAGCAGTTTTATCGTGATTTCACAAAAATCCACCGTTTCGAACGAAAGAAACCAGAATTTATCAGTTTGAATAGTTAAAAACAGCGTTTTTTTATGTTTTTGCAAGTTTAAAACAGCAGTTTTATCGTGATTTCACAAAAATCCACCGTTTCAAACGAAAGAAACCTGAATTTATCAGTTTGAATAGTTGAAAACAGCGTTTTTCTATGTTTTTGCAAGTTTAAAACAGCAATTTTAACGTCATTTCTTATAAATCGCCGTTTCACACGAAAGAAACATGAATTTGTCAGTTTAAATAGTTGGAAACAGCGTTTTTCTATGTTTTTGCAAGTTTAAAACAGCAGTTTTATCGTGATTTCACAAAAATCCACCGTTTCGAACGAAAGAAACCAGAATTTATCAGTTTGAATAGTTAAAAACAGCGTTTTTTTATGTTTTTCCAAGTTTAAAACAGCACTTTTATCGTCATTTCTCATAAATCGCCGTTTCACACGAAAGAAACATGAATTTGTCAGTTTGAATAGTTCAAAACAGCGTTTTTCTATATTTTTGCAAGTTTAAAACAGCAATTTTATCGTCATTTCTCATAAATCGCCGTTTCACACGAAAGAAACATGAATTTGTCAGTTTGAATAGTTCAAAACAGCGTTTTTCTATGTTTTTGCAAGTTTAAAACAGCAATTTTATCGTCATTTCTCATAAATCGCCGTTTCACACGAAAGAAACATGAAATTGTCAGTTTGAATAGTTCAAAACAGCGTTTTACTATGTTTTTGCAAGTTTAAAACAGCAATTTTATCGTCATTTCTCATAAATCGCCGTTTCACACGAAAGAAACATGAATTTGTCAGTTTGAGTAGTTCAAAGCAGCGTTTTTCTATGTTTTTGCAAGATTAAAACAGCAGTTTTATTGTGATTTTACAAAAATCCACCGTTTCGAACGAAAGAAACCTTAATTTATCAGTTTGAATAGTTAAAAACAGCGTTTTTCTATGTTTTTGTAAGTTTAAAACAGCAGTTTTATTGTGATTTTACAAAAATCCACTGTTTCGAACGAAAGAAACCTGAATTTATCAGTTTGAATAGTTAAAAACAGCGTTTTTTTATGTTTTTGCAAGTTTAAAACAGCAGTTTTATCGTGATTTCACAAAAATCCACCGTTTCGAACGAAAGAAACCTTAATTTATCAGTTTGAATAGTTAAAAACAGCGTTATTCTATGTTTTTGCAAGTTTAAAACAGCAATTTTAACGTCATTTCTCATAAATCGCCGTTTCACACGAAAGAAACATGAATTTGTCAGTTTGAATAGTTGGAAACAGCGTTTTTCTATGTTTTTGCAAGTTTAAAACAGCAGTTTTATCGTGATTTCACAAAAATCCACCGTTTCGAACGAAATAAACCAGAATTTATCAGTTTGAATAGTTAAAAACAGCGTTTTTTTATGTTTTTACAAGTTTAAAACAGCACTTTTATCGTCATTTCTCATAAATCGCCGTTTCACACGAAAGAAACATGAATTTGTCAGTTTGAATAGTTCAAAACAGCGTTTTTCTATGTTTTTGCAAGTTTAAAACAGCAATTTTATCGTCATTTCTCATAAATCGCCGTTTCACACGAAAGAAACATTAATTTATCAGTTTGAATAGTTGAAAACAGCGTTTTTCTATGTTTTTGCAAGTTTAAAACAGCAATTTTATCGTTATTTCTAATAAATCGCCGTTTCACACGAAAAAAACATGAATTTGTCAGTTTGAATAGTTAAAAACAGCCTTTTTCTATGTTTTTGCAAGTTTAAAACAGCAATTTTATCGTCATTTCTCATAAATCGCCGTTTCACACGAAAGAAACATGAATTTGTCAGTTTGAATAGTTCAAAACAGCGTTTTACTATGTTTTTGCAAGTTTAAAACAGCAATTTTATCGTCATTTCTCATAAATCGCCGTTTCACACGAAAGAAACATGAATTTGTCAGTTTGAATAGTTCAAAACAGCGTTTTTCTATGTTTTTGCAAGTTTAAAACAGCTGTTTTATCGTGATTTCACAAAAATCCACCGTTTCGAACGAAAGAAACCTGAATTTATCAGTTTGAATAGTTAAAAACAGCGTTTTTCTATGTTTTTGCAAGTTTAAAACAGCAATTTTATCGTCATTTCTCATAAATCGCCGTTTCACACGAAAGAAACATGAATTTGTCAGTTTGAATAGTTCAAAACAGCGTTTTACTATGTTTTTGCAAGTATAAAACAGCAATTTTATCGTCATTTCTCATAAATCGCCGTTTCACACGAAAGAAACATGAATTTGTCAGTTGAATAGTTCAAAACAGCGTTTTTCTATGTTTTTGCAAGTTTAAAACAGCAGTTTTATTGTGATTTCACAAAAATCCACCGTTTCGAACGAAAGAAACCTGAATTTATCAGTTTGAATAGTTAAAAACAGTGTTTTTCTATGTTTTTGCAAGTTTAAAACAGCAATTTTATCGTCATTTCTCATAAATCGCCGTTTCGCACGAAAGAAACATGAATTTATCAGTTTGAATAGTTGAAAACAGCGTTTTTCTATGTTTTTGCAAGTATAAAACAGAAATTTTATCGTCATTTCTCATAAATCGCCGTTTCACACGAAAGAAACATGAATTTATCAGTTTGAATAGTTGAAAACAGCGTTTTTCTATGTTTTTGCAAGTTTAAAACAGCAATTTTATTGTTATTTCTAATAAATCGCCGTTTCACACGAAAAATACATGAATGTGTCAGTTTAAATAGTTCAAAACAGCCTTTTTCTATGTTTTTGCAAGTTTAAAACAGCAATTTTATCGTCATTTCTCATAAATCGCCGTTTCACACGAAAGAAACATGAATTTGTCAGTTTGAATAGTTCAAAACAGGGTTTTACTATGTTTTTGCAAGTTTAAAACAGCAATTTTATCGTCATTTCTCATAAATCGCCGTTTCACACGAAAGAAACATGAATTTGTCAGTTTGAATAGTTCACAACAGCGTTTTTCTATGTTTTTGCAAGTTTAAAACAGCAATTTTATCGTCATTTCTCATAAATCGCCGTTTCACACGAAAGAAACATGAATTTGTCAGTTTGAATAGTTCAAAACAGCGTTTTACTATGTTTTTGCAAGTTTAAAACAGCAATTTTATCGTCATTTCTCATAAATCGCCGTTTCACACAAAAGAAACATGAATTTGTCAGTTTGAGTAGTTCAAAGCAGCGTTTTTCTATGTTTTTGCAAGATTAAAACAGCAGTTTTATTGTGATTTTACAAAAATCCACCGTTTCGAACGAAAGAAACCTTAATTTATCAGTTTGAATAGTTAAAAACAGCGTTTTTCTATGTTTTTGTAAGTTTAAAACAGCAGTTTTATTGTGATTTTACAAAAATCCACTGTTTCGAACGAAAGAAACCTGAATTTATCAGTTTGAATAGTTAAAAACAGCGTTTTTTTATGTTTTTGCAAGTTTAAAACAGCAGTTTTATCGTGATTTCACAAAAATCCACAGTTTCGAACGAAAGAAACCTTAATTTATCAGTTTGAATAGTTAAAAACAGCGTTTTTCTATGTTTTTGCAAGTTTAAAACAGCAATTTTAACGTCATTTCTCATAAATCGCCGTTTCACACGAAAGAAACATGAATTTGTCAGTTTGAATAGTTGGAAACAGCGTTTTTCTATGTTTTTGCAAGTTTAAAACAGCAGTTTTATCGTGATTTCACAAAAATCCACCGTTTCGAACGAAAGAAACCAGAATTTATCAGTTTGAATAGTTAAAAACAGCGTTTTTTTATGTTTTTACAAGTTTAAAACAGCACTTTTATCGTCATTTCTCATAAATCGCCGTTTCACACGAAAGAAACATGAATTTGTCAGTTTGAATAGTTCAAAACAGCGTTTTTCTATGTTTTTGCAAGTTTAAAACAGCAATTTTATCGTCATTTCTCATAAATCGCCGTTTCACACGAAAGAAACATTAATTTATCAGTTTGAATAGTTGAAAACAGCGTTTTTCTATGTTTTTGCAAGTTTAAAACAGCAATTTTATCGTTATTTCTAATAAATCGCCGTTTCACACGAAAAAAACATGAATTTGTCAGTTTGAATAGTTCAAAACAGCCTTTTTCTATGTTTTTGCAAGTTTAAAACAGCAATTTTATCGTCATTTCTCATAAATCGCCGTTTCACACGAAAGAAACATGAATTTGTCAGTTTGAATAGTTCAAAACAGCGTTTTTCTATGTTTTTGCAAGTTTAAAACAGCAGTTTTATCGTGATTTCACAAAAATCCAACGTTTCGAACGAAAGAAACCTGAATTTAAGAGTTTGAATAGTTAAAAACAGCGTTTTTCTATGTTTTTGCAGCAATTTTATCGCCATTTCTCATAAATCGCCGTTTCACACGAAAGAAACATGAAGTTGTCAGTTTGAATAGTACAAAACAGCGTTTTTCTATCTTTTTGCAAGTTTAAAACAGCAGTTTTATTGTGATTTCACAAAAATCCACCGTTTCGAACGAAAGAAACCTGAATTTATCAGTTTGAATAGTTAAAAACAGCGTTTTTCTATGTTTTTGCAAGTTTAAAACAGCAATTTTATCGTCATTTCTCATAAATCGCCGTTTCACACGAAAGAAACATGAATTTGTCAGTTTGAATAGTTCAAAACAGCGTTTTACTATGTTTTTGCAAGTATAAAACAGCAATTTTATCGTCATTTCTCATAAATCGCCGTTTCACATGAAAGAAACATGAATTTGTCAGTTTGAATAGTTCAAAACAGCGTTTTACTATGTTTTTGCAAGTTTAAAACAGCAATTTTATCGTCATTTCTCATAAATCGCCGTTTCACACGAAAGAAACATGAATTTGTCAGTTTGAATAGTTCAAAACAGCGTTTTACTATGTTTTTGCAAGTATAAAACAGCAATTTTATCGTCATTTCTCATAAATCGCCGTTTCGCATGAAAGAAACATGAATTTATCAGTTTAAATAGTTGAAAACAGCGTTTTTCTATGTTTTTGCAAGTTTAAAACAGCAATTTTATCGTCATTTCTCATAAATCGCCGTTTCACACGAAAGAAACATGAATTTATCAGTTTGAATAGTTAAAAACAGCGTTTTTCTATGTTTTTGCAAGTTTAAAAGAGCAATTTTATCGTCATTTCTCATAAATCGCCGTTTCACACGAAAGAAACATGAATTTGTCAGTTTGAATAGTTCAAAACAGCGTTTTTCTATGTTTTTGCAAGTTTAAAACAGCAATTTTATCGTCATTTCTCATAAATCGTCGTTTCACACGAAAGAAACATGAATTTGTCAGTTTGAATAGTTCAAAACAGCGTTTTTCTATGTTTTTGCAAGTTTAAAACAGCAGTTTTATCGTGATTTCACAAAAATCCACCGTTTCGAACGAAAGAAACCTGAATTTATCAGTTTGAATAGTTAAAAACAGCGTTTTTCTATGTTTTTGCAAGTTTAAAACAGCAATTTTAACGTCATTTCTCATAAATCGCCGTTTCACACACAAGAAACATGAATTTGTCAGTTTGAATAGTTGGAAACAGCGTTTTTCTATGTTTTTGCAAGTTTAAAACAGCAGTTTTATCGTGATTTCACAAAAATCCACCGTTTCGAACGAAAGAAACCTGAATTTATCAGTTTGAATAGTTAAAAACAGCGTTTTTCTATGTTTTTGCCAGTTTAAAACAGCAATTTTATCGTCATTTCTCATAAATCGCCGTTTCACACGAAAGAAACATGAATTTGTCAGATTTAATAGTTCAAAACAGCGTTTTACTATGTTTTTGCAAGTTTAAAACAGGAATTTTATCGTCATTTCTCATAAATCACCGTTTTACACGAAAGAAACATGAATTTATCAGTTTGAATAATTCAAAACAGCGTTTTTCTATGTTTTTGCAAGTTTAAAACAGCAATTTTATTGTCATTTCTCATAAATCGCCGTTTCACACGAAAGAAACATGAATTTATCAGTTTGAATAGTTGAAAACAGCGTTTTTCTATGTTTTTGCAAGTTTAAAACAGCAATTTTATCGTCATTTCTCATAAATCGCTGTTTCACACGAAAGAAACATGAATTTGTCAGTTTGAATAGTTCAAAACAGCGTTTTTCTATGTTTTTGCAAGTTTAAAACAGCAATTTTATCGTCATTTCTCATAAATCGCCGTTTCACACGAAAGAATCATGAATTTGTCAGTTTGAATAGTTCAAAACAGCGTTTTTCTATGTTTTTGCAAGTTTAAAACAGCAATTTTATCGTCATTTCTCATAAATCGCCGTTTCACACGTAAGAAACATAAATTTGTCAGTTTGAATAGTTCAAAACACCGTTTTTATATGTTTTTGCAAGTTTAAAGCAGCAGTTTTATTGTGATTTCACAAAAATCCACCGTTTCGAACGAAAGAAACCTGAATTTATCAGTTTGAATAGTTAAAAACAGCGTTTTTCTATGTTTTTGCAAGTTTAAAACAGCAATTTTATCGTCATTTCTCATAAATCGCCGTTTCGCACGAAAGAAACATGAATTTATCAGTTTAAATAGTTGAAAACAGCGTTTTTCTATGTTTTTGCAAGTTTAAAACAGCAATTTTATCGTCATTTCTCATAAATCGCCGTTTCACACGAAAGAAACATGAATTTATCAGTTTGAATAGTTGAAAACAGCGTTTTTCTATGTTTTTGCAAGTTTAAAAGAGCAATGTTATCGTCATTTCTCATAAATCGCCGTTTCACACGAAAGAAACATGAATTTGTCAGTTTGAATAGTTCAAAACAGCGTTTTTCTATGTTTTTGCAAGTTTAAAACAGCAATTTTATCGTCATTTCTCATAAATCGTCGTTTCACACGAAAGAAACATGAATTTGTCAGTTTGAATAGTTCAAAACAGCGTTTTTCTATGTTTTTGCAAGTTTAAAACAGCAGTTTTATCGTGATTTTACAAAAATCCACCGTTTCGAACGAAAGAAACCTGAATTTATCAGTTTGAATAGTTAAAAACAGCGTTTTTCTATGTTTTTGCAAGTTTAAAACAGCAATTTTAACGTCATTTCTCATAAATCGCCGTTTCACACGAAAGAAACATGAATTTGTCAGTTTGAATAGTTGGAAACAGCGTTTTTCTATGTTTTTGCAAGTTTAAAACAGCAGTTTTATCGTGATTTCACAAAAATCCACCGTTTCGAACGAAAGAAACCAGAATTTATCAGTTTGAATAGTTAAAAACAGCGTTTTTTTATGTTTTTGCAAGTTTAAAACAGCACTTTTATCGTCATTTCTCATAAATCGCCGTTTCACACGAAAGAAACATGAATTTGTCAGTTTGAATAGTTCAAAACAGCGTTTTTCTATGTTTTTGCAAGTTTAAAACAGCAATTTTATCGTCATTTCTCATAAATCGCCGTTTCACACGAAAGAAACATTAATTTATCAGTTTGAATAGTTGAAAACAGCGTTTTTCTATGTTTTTGCAAGTTTAAAACAGCAATTTTATCGTCATTTCTCATAAATCGCCGTTTCACACGAAAGAAACATGAATTTGTCAGTTTGAATAGTTCAAAACAGCGTTTTACTATGTTTTTGCAAGTTTAAAACAGCAATTTTATCGTCATTTCTCATAAATCGCCGTTTCACACGAAAGAAACATGAATTTGTCAGTTGAATAGTTCAAACCAGCGTTTTTCTATGTTTTTGCAAGTTTAAAACAGCAGTTTTATTGTGATTTCACAAAAATCCACCGTTTCGAACAAAAGAAACCTGAATTTATCAGTTTGAATAGTTAAAAACAGCGTTTTTCTATGTTTTTGCAAGTTTAAAACAGCAATTTTATCGTCATTTCTCATAAATCGCCGTTTCGCACGAAAGAAACCTGAATTTATCAGTTTGAATAGTTAAAAACAGCGTTTTTCTACGTTTTTGCAAGTTTAAAACAGCAATTTTATCGTCATTTCTCATAAATCGCCGTTTCACACGAAAGAAACATGAATTTGTCAGTTTGAATAGTACAAAACAGCGTTTTTCTATGTTTTTGCAAGTTTAAAACAGCAATTTTATCGTCATTTCACATAAATCGCCGTTTCACACGAAAGAAACATGAATTTGTCAGTTTGAATAGTACAAAACAGCGTTTTTCTATGTTTTTGCAAGTTTAAAACAGCAATTTTATCGTCATTTCACATAAATCGCCGTTTCACACGAAAGAAACATGAATTTGTCAGTTTGAATAGTTCAAAACAGCGTTTTACTATGTTTTTGCAAGTTTAAAACAGCAATTTTATCGTCATTCCTCATAAATCGCCGTTTCACACGAAAGAAACATGAATTTGTCAGATTGAATAGTTCAAACACCGTTTTTCTATGTTTTTGCAAGTTTAAAACAGCAGTTTTATCGTGATTTCACAAAAATCCACCGTTTCGAACGAAAGAAACCTGAATTTATCAGTTTGAATAGTTAAAAACAGCGTTTTTCTATGTTTTTGCAAGTTTAAAACAGCAATTTTATCGTCATTTCTCATAAATCGCCGTTTCGCACGAAAGAAACATGAATTTATCAGTTTGAATAGTTGAAAACAGCGTTTTTCTATGTTTTTGCAAGTTTAAAATAGCAATTTATCGTCATTTCTCATAAATCGCCGTTTCACACGAAAGAAACATGAATTTATCAGTTTGAATAGTTGAAAACAGCGTTTTTTTATGTTTTTGCAAGTTTAAAACAGCAATTTTATTGTCATTTCTCATAAATCGCCGTTTCACACGAAAGAAACATGAATTTGTCAGTTTGAATAGTTCAAAACAGCGTTTTTCTATGTTTTTGCAAGTTTAAAACAGCAATTTTATCGTAATTTCTCATAAATCGTCGTTTCACACGAAAGAAACATGAATTTGTCAGTTTGAATAGTTCAAAACAGCGTTTTTCTATGTTTTTGCAAGTTTAAAACAGCAGTTTAATCGTGATTTCACAAAAATCCACCGTATCGAACGAAAGAAACCTTAATTTATCAGTTTGAATATTTAAAAACAGCGTTTTTCTATGTTTTTGCAAGTTTAAAACAGCAATTTTAAAGTCATTTCTCATAAATCGCCGTTTCACACGAAAGAAACATGAATTTGTCAGTTTGAATAGTTGGAAACAGCGTTTTTATATGTTTTTGCAAGTTTAAAACAGCAGTTTTATCGTGATTTCACAAAAATCCACCGTTTCGAACGAAAGAAACCTGAATTTATCAGTTTGAATAGTTAAAAACAGCGTTTTTCTATGTTTTTGCAAGTTTAAAACAGCAATTTTATCGTCATTTCTCATAAATCGCCGTTTCACACCAAAACAGCGTTTTACTATGTTTTTACAAGTTTAAAACAGCAATTTTATCGTCATTTCTCATAAATCGCCGTTTCACACGAAAGAAACATGAATTTGTCAGTTTGAATAGTTCAAAACAGCGTTTTACTATGTTTTTGCAAGTTTAAAACAGCAATTTTATCGTCATTTCTCATAAATCGCCGTTTCACACGAAAGAAACATGAATTTGTCAGATTGAATAGTTCAAAACACCGTTTTTCTATGTTTTTGCAAGTTTAAAACAGCAGTTTTATCGTGATTTCACAAAAATCCACCGTTTCGAACGAAAGAAACCTGAATTTATCAGTTTGAATAGTTAAAAACAGCGTTTTTCTATGTTTTTGCAAGTTTAAACAGCAATTTTATCGTCATTTCTCATAAATCGCCGTTTCGCACGAAAGAAACATGAATTTATCAGTTTGAATAGTTGAAAACAGCGTTTTTCTATGTTTTTGCAAGTTTAAAACAGCAATTTTATCGTCATTTTTCATAAATCGCCGTTTCACACGAAAGAAACATGAATTTGTCAGTTTGAATAGTTCAAAACAGCGTTTTTCTATGTTTTTGCAAGTTTAAAACAGCAATTTTATCGTCATTTCTCATAAATCGCCGTTTCACACGAAAGAAACATGAATTTGTCAGTTTGAAAAGATCAAAACAGCGTTTTACTATGTTTTTGCAAGTTTAAAACAGCAATTTTATCGTCATTTCTCATAAATCGCCGTTTCACACGAAAGAAACATGAATTTGTCAGTTTGAATAGTTCAAAACAGCGTTTTTCTATGTTTTTGCAAGTTTAAAACAGCAGTTTTATCGTGATTTCACAAAAATCCACCGTATCGAACAAAAGAAACCTGAATTTATCAGTTTGAATAGTTAAAAACAGCGTTTTTCTATGTTTTTGCAAGTTTAAAACAGCAATTTTAACGTCATTTCTCATAAATCGCCGTTTCACACGAAAGAAACATGAATTTGTCAGTTTGAATAGTTGGAAACAGCGTTTTTCTATGTTTTTGCAAGTTTAAAACAGCAGTTTTATCGTGATTTCACAAAAATCCACCGTTTCGAACGAAAGAAACCTGAATTTATCAGTTTGAATAGTTCAAAACAGCGTTTTTCTATGTTTTTGCAAGTTTAAAACAGCAATTTTATCGTCATTTCTCATAAATCGCCGTTTCACACGAAAGAAACATGAATTTATCAGTTTGAATAGTTGAAAACAGCGTTTTTCTATGTTTTTGCAAGTTTAAAACAGCAATTTTATCGTCATTTCTCATAAATCGCCGTTTCACGCGAAAGAAACATGAATTTGTCAGTTTGAATAGTTCAAAACAGCATTTTTCTATGTTTTTGCAAGTTTAAAACAGCAGTTTTATCGTGATTTCACAAAAATCCACCGTTTCGAACAAAAGAAACCTGAATTTAAGAGTTTGAATAGTTAAAAACAGCGTTTTTCTATGTTTTTGCAAGTTTAAAACAGCAATTTTATCGTCATTTCTCATAAATCGCCGTTTCACACTAAAGAAACATGAATTTGTCAGTTTGAATAGTTCAAAACAGCGTTTTTCTATGTTTTTGCAAGTTTAAAACTGCAGTTTTATTGTGATTTCACAAAAATCCACCGTTTCGAACGAAAGAAACCTGAATTTATCAGTTTGAATAGTTAAAAACAGCGTTTTTCTATGTTTTTGCAAGTTTAAAACAGCAATTTTATCGTCATTTCTCATAAATCGCCGTTTCGCAACGAAAGAAACCTGAATTTATCAGTTTAAATCGTCAAAAACAGCGTTTTTCTATGTTTTTGCAAGTTTAAAACAGCAATTTTATCGTCATTTCTCATAAATCGCCGTTTCACACGAAAGAAACATGAATTTGTCAGTGTTAAAAGTTAAAACAGCGTTTTACTATGTTTTTGCAAGTTTAAAACAGCAATTTTATCGTCATTTCTCATAAATCGCCGTTTTACACGAAAGAAACATGAATTTATCAGTTTAAATAGTTCAAAACAGCGTTTTTCTATGTTTTTGCAAGTTTAAAACAGCAAGTTTATCGTCATTTCTCATAAATCGCCGTTTCAGACGAAAGAAACATGAATTTATCAGTTTGAATAGTTGAAAACAGCGTTTTTCTATGTTTTTGCAAGTTTAAAACAGCAATTTTATCGTCATTTTTCATAAATCGCCGTTTCACACGAAAGAAACATGAATTTGTCAGTTTGAATAGTTCAAAACAGCGTTTTTCTATGTTTTTGCAAGTTTAAAACAGCAATTTTATCGTCATTTCTCATAAATCGCCGTTTCACACGAAAGAAACATGAATTTGTCAGTTTGAAAAGTTCAAAACAGCGTTTTACTATGTTTTTGCAAGTTTAAAACAGCAATTTTATCGTCATTTCTCATAAATCGCCGTTTCACACGAAAGAAACATGAATTTGTCAGTTTGAATAGTTCAAAACAGCGTTTTTCTATGTTTTTGCAAGTTTAAAACAGCAGTTTTATCGTGATTTCACAAAAATCCACCGTTTCGAACGAAAGAAACCTGAATTTAAGAGTTTGAATAGTTAAAAACAGCGTTTTTCTATTTTTTGCAAGTTTAAAACAGCAATTTTATCGTCATTTCTCATAAATCGCCGTTTCACACGAAAGAAACATGAATTTGTCAGTTTGAATAGTTCAAAACAGCGTTTTACTATGTTTTTGCAAGTTTAAAACAGCAATTTTATCGTCATTTCTCATAAATCGCCGTTTCATACGAAAGAAACATGAATTTGTCAGTTTGAATAGTTCAAAACAGCGTTTTTCTATGTTTTTGCAAGTTTAAAACAGCAGTTTTATTGTTATTTCACAAAAATCCACCGTTTCGAACGAAAGAAACCTGAATTTATCAGTTTGAATAGTTAAAAACAGCGTTTTTCTATGTTTTTGCAAGTTTAAAACAGCAATTTTATCGTCATATCTCATAAATCGCCGTTTCGCAACGAAAGAAACCTGAATTTATCAGTTTGAATAGTTAAAAACAGCGTTTTTCTATGTTTTTGCAAGTTTAAAACAGCAATCTTATCGTCATTTCTCATAAATCGCCGTTTCACACGAAAGAAACATGAATTTGTCAGTTTGAATAGTTCAAAACAGCGTTTTTCTATGTTTTTGCAAGTTTAAAACAGCAATTTTATCGTCATTTCTCATAAATCGCCGTTTCACACGAAAGAAAAATGAATTTGTCAGTTTGAATAGTTCAAAACAGCGTTTTACTATGTTTTTGCAAGTTTAAAACAGCAATTTTATCGTCATTTCTCATAAATCGCCGTTTCACACGAAAGAAACATGAATTTGTCAGTTTGAATAGTTCAAAACACCGTTTTTATATGTTTTTGCAAGTTTAAAACAGCAGTTTTATCGTGATTTCACAAAAATCCACCGTTTCGAACGAAAGAAACCTGAATTTATCAGTTTGAATAGTTAAAAACAGCGTTTTTCTATATTTTTGCAAGTTTAAAACAGCAGTTTTATCGTCATTTCTCATAAATCGCCGTTTCACACGAAAGAAACATGAATTTGTCAGTTTGAATAGTTGAAAACAGCGTTTTTTTATGTTTTTGCAAGTTTAAAACAGCAATTTTATTGTCATTTCTCATAAATCGCCGTTTCACACGAAAGAAACATGAATTTGTCAGTTTGAATAGTTCAAAACAGCGTTTTTCTATGTTTTTGCAAGTTTAAAACAGCAATTTTATCGTCATTTCTCATAAATCGTCGTTTCACTCGAAAGAAACATGAATTTGTCAGTTTGAATAGTTCAAAACAGCGTTTTTCTATGTTTTTGCAAGTTTAAAACAGCAGTTTAATCGTGATTTCACAAAAATCCACCGTATCGAACGAAAGAAACCTTAATTTATCAGTTTGAATATTTAAAAACAGCGTTTTTCTATGTTTTTGCAAGTTTAAAACAGCAATTTTAAAGTCATTTCTCATAAATCGCCGTTTCACACGAAAGAAACATGAATTTGTCAGTTTGAATAGTTGGAAACAGCGTTTTTATATGTTTTTGCAAGTTTAAAACAGCAGTTTTATCGTGATTTCACAAAAATCCACCGTTTCGAACGAAAGAAACCTGAATTTATCAGTTTGAATAGTTAAAAACAGCGTTTTTCTATGTTTTTGCAAGTTTAAAACAGCAATTTTATCGTCATTTCTCATAAATCGCCGTTTCACACCAAAACAGCGTTTTACTATGTTTTTACAAGTTTAAAACAGCAATTTTATCGTCATTTCTCATAAATCGCCGTTTCACACGAAAGAAACATGAATTTGTCAGTTTGAATAGTTCAAAACAGCGTTTTACTATGTTTTTGCAAGTTTAAAACAGCAATTTTATCGTCATTTCTCATAAATCGCCGTTGCACACGAAAGAAACATGAATTTGTCAGATTGAATAGTTCAAAACACCGTTTTTCTATGTTTTTGCAAGTTTAAAACAGCAGTTTTATCGTGATTTCACAAAAATCCACCGTTTCGAACGAAAGAAACCTGAATTTATCAGTTTGAATAGTTAAAAACAGCGTTTTTCTATGTTTTTGCAAGTTTAAACAGCAATTTTATCGTCATTTCTCATAAATCGCCGTTTCGCACGAAAGAAACATGAATTTATCAGTTTGAATAGTTGAAAACAGCGTTTTTCTATGTTTTTGCAAGTTTAAAACAGAAATTTTATCGTCATTTCACATAAATCGCCGTTTCACACGAAAGAAACATGAATTTATAAGTTTGAATAGTTGAAAACAGCGTTTTTCTATGTTTTTGCAAGTTTAAAACAGCAATTTTATCGTCATTTCTTATAAATCGCCGTTTCACACGAAAGAAACATGAATTTGTCAGTTTGAATAGTTCAAAACAGCGTTTTTCTATGTTTTTGCAAGTTTAAAACAGCAGTTTTATCGTGATTTCACAAAAATCCACCGTATCGAACAAAAGAAACCTGAATTTATCAGTTTGAATAGTTAAAAACAGCGTTTTTCTATGTTTTTGCAAGTTTAAAACAGCAATTTTAACGTCATTTCTCATAAATCGCCGTTTCACACGAAAGAAACATGAATTTGTCAGTTTGAATAGTTGGAAACAGCGTTTTTCTATGTTTTTGCAAGTTTAAAACAGCAGTTTTATCGTGATTTCACAAAAATCCACCGTTTCGAACGAAAGAAACCTGAATTTATCAGTTTGAATAGTTCAAAACAGCGTTTTTCTATGTTTTTGCAAGTTTAAAACAGCAATTTTATCGTCATTTCTCATAAATCGCCGTTTCACACGAAAGAAACATGAATTGATCAGTTTGAATAGTTGAAAACAGCGTTTTTCTATGTTTTTGCAAGTTTAAAACAGCAATTTTATCGTCATTTCTCATAAATCGCCGTTTCACGCGAAAGAAACATGAATTTGTCAGTTTGAATAGTTCAAAACAGCATTTTTCTATGTTTTTGCAAGTTTAAAACAGCAGTTTTATCGTGATTTCACAAAAATCCACCGTTTCGAACGAAAGAAACCTGAATTTATCAGTTTGAATAGTTAAAAACAGCGTTTTTCTATGTTTTTGCAAGTTTAAAACAGCAATTTTATCGTCATTTCTCATAAATCGCCGTTTCACACCAAAACAGCGTTTTACTATGTTTTTACAAGTTTAAAACAGCAATTTTATCGTCATTTCTCATAAATCGCCGTTTCACACGAAAGAAACATGAATTTGTCAGTTTGAATAGTTCAAAACAGCGTTTTACTATGTTTTTGCAAGTTTAAAACAGCAATTTTATCGTCATTTCTCATAAATCGCCGTTTCACACGAAAGAAACATGAATTTGTCAGATTGAATAGTTCAAAACACCGTTTTTCTATGTTTTTGCAAGTTTAAAACAGCAGTTTTATCGTGATTTCACAAAAATCCACCGTTTCGAACGAAAGAAACCTGAATTTATCAGTTTGAATAGTTAAAAACAGCGTTTTTCTATGTTTTTGCAAGTTTAAACAGAAATTTTATCGTCATTTCTCATAAATCGCCGTTTCGCACGAAAGAAACATGAATTTATCAGTTTGAATAGTTGAAAACAGCGTTTTTCTATGTTTTTGCAAGTTTAAAACAGAAATTTTATCGTCATTTCACATAAATCGCCGTTTCACACGAAAGAAACATGAATTTATAAGTTTGAATAGTTGAAAACAGCGTTTTTCTATGTTTTTGCAAGTTTAAAACAGCAATTTTATCGTCATTTCTTATAAATCGCCGTTTCACACGAAAGAAACATGAATTTGTCAGTTTGAATAGTTCAAAACAGCGTTTTTCTATGTTTTTGCAAGTTTAAAACAGCAGTTTTATCGTGATTTCACAAAAATCCACCGTATCGAACAAAAGAAACCTGAATTTATCAGTTTGAATAGTTAAAAACAGCGTTTTTCTATGTTTTTGCAAGTTTAAAACAGCAATTTTAACGTCATTTCTCATAAATCGCCGTTTCACACGAAAGAAACATGAATTTGTCAGTTTGAATAGTTGGAAACAGCGTTTTTCTATGTTTTTGCAAGTTTAAAACAGCAGTTTTATCGTGATTTCACAAAAATCCACCGTTTCGAACGAAAGAAACCTGAATTTATCAGTTTGAATAGTTCAAAACAGCGTTTTTCTATGTTTTTGCAAGTTTAAAACAGCAATTTTATCGTCATTTCTCATAAATCGCCGTTTCACACGAAAGAAACATGAATTGATCAGTTTGAATAGTTGAAAACAGCGTTTTTCTATGTTTTTGCAAGTTTAAAACAGCAATTTTATCGTCATTTCTCATAAATCGCCGTTTCACGCGAAAGAAACATGAATTTGTCAGTTTGAATAGTTCAAAACAGCATTTTTCTATGTTTTTGCAAGTTTAAAACAGCAGTTTTATCGTGATTTCACAAAAATCCACCGTTTCGAACAAAAGAAACCTGAATTTAAGAGTTTGAATAGTTAAAAACAGCGTTTTTCTATGTTTTTGCAAGTTTAAAACAGCAATTTTATCGTCATTTCTCATAAATCGCCGTTTCACACTAAAGAAACATGAATTTGTCAGTTTGAATAGTTCAAAACAGCGTTTTTCTATGTTTTTGCAAGTTTAAATCTGCAGTTTTATTGTGATTTCACAAAAATCCACCGTTTCGAACGAAAGAAACCTGAATTTATCAGTTTGAATAGTTAAAAACAGCGTTTTTCTATGTTTTTGCAAGTTTAAAACAGCAATTTTATCGTCATTTCTCATAAATCGCCGTTTCGCAACGAAAGAAACCTGAATTTATCAGTTTAAATAGTCAAAAACAGCGTTTTTCTATGTTTTTGCAAGTTTAAAACAGCAATTTTATCGTCATTTCTCATAAATCGCCGTTCCACACGAAAGAAACATGAATTTGTCAGTGTTAAAAGTTCAAAACAGCGTTTTACTATGTTTTTGCAAGTTTAAAACAGCAATTTTATCGTCATTTCTCATAAATCGCCGTTTCACACGAAAGAAACATGAATTTGTCAGTTTGAAAAGTTCAAAACAGCGTTTTACTATGTTTTTGCAAGTTTAAAACAGCAATTTTATCGTCATTTCTCATAAATCGCCGTTTCACACGAAAGAAACATGAATTTGTCAGTTTGAATAGTTCAAAACAGCGTTTTTCTATGTTTTTGCAAGTTTAAAACAGCAGTTTTATCGTGATTTCACAAAAATCCACCGTTTCGAACGAAAGAAACCTGAATTTAAGAGTTTGAATAGTTAAAAACAGCGTTTTTCTATTTTTTGCAAGTTTAAAACAGCAATTTTATCGTCATTTCTCATAAATCGCCGTTTCACACGAAAGAAACATGAATTTGTCAGTTTGAATAGTTCAAAACAGCGTTTTACTATGTTTTTGCAAGTTTAAAACAGCAATTTTATCGTCATTTCTCATAAATCGCCGTTTCATACGAAAGAAACATGAATTTGTCAGTTTGAATAGTTCAAAACAGCGTTTTTCTATGTTTTTGCAAGTTTAAAACAGCAGTTTTATTGTGATTTCACAAAAATCCACCGTTTCGAACGAAAGAAACCTGAATTTATCAGATTGAATAGTTAAAAACAGCGTTTTTCTATGTTTTTGCAAGTTTAAAACAGCAATTTTATCGTCATATCTCATAAATCGCCGTTTCGCAACGAAAGAAACCTGAATTTATCAGTTTGAATAGTTAAAAACAGCGTTTTTCTATGTTTTTGCAAGTTTAAAACAGCAATCTTATCGTCATTTCTCATAAATCGCCGTTTCACACGAAAGAAACATGAATTTGTCAGTTTGAATAGTTCAAAACAGCGTTTTTCTATGTTTTTGCAAGTTTAAAACAGCAATTTTATCGTCATTTCTCATAAATCGCCGTTTCACACGAAAGAAAAATGAATTTGTCAGTTTGAATAGTTCAAAACAGCGTTTTACTATGTTTTTGCAAGTTTAAAACAGCAATTTTATCGTCATTTCTCATAAATCGCCGTTTCACACGAAAGAAACATGAATTTGTCAGTTTGAATAGTTCAAAACACCGTTTTTATATGTTTTTGCAAGTTTAAAACAGCAGTTTTATCGTGATTTCACAAAAATCCACCGTTTCGAACGAAAGAAACCTGAATTTATCAGTTTGAATAGTTAAAAACAGCGTTTTTCTATATTTTTGCAAGTTTAAAACAGCAGTTTTATCGTCATTTCTTATAAATCGCCGTTTCACACGAAAGAAACATGAATTTGTCAGTTTGAATAGTTCAAAACAGCGTTTTTCTATGTTTTTGCAAGTTTAAAACAGCAATTTTATCGCCATTTCTCATAAATCGCCGTTTCACACGAAAGAAACATGAATTTGTCAGTTTGAATAGTTCAAAACAGCGTTTTTCTATGTTTTTGCAAGTTTAAAACAGCAGTTTTATCGTGATTTCACAAAAATCCACCGTTTCGAACGAAAGAAACCTGAATTTATCAGTTTGAATAGTTAAAAACAGCGTTTTTCTATGTTTTTGCATGTTTAAAACAGCAATTTTAACGTCATTTCTCATAAATCGCCGTTTCACACGAAAAAAACATGAATTTGTCAGTTTTGAATAGTTGAAAACAGCGTTTTTCTATGTTTTTGCAAGTTTAAAACAGCAGTTTTATCGTGATTTCACAAAAATCCACCGTTTCGAACGAAAGAAACCAGAATTTATCAGTTTGAATAGTTAAAAACAACGTTTTTTTATGTTTTTGCAAGTTTAAAACAGCACTTTTATCGTCATTTCTCATAAATCGCCGTTTCACACGAAAGAAACATGAATTTGTCAATTTGAATAGTTCAAAACAGCGTTTTTCTATGTTTTTGCAAGTTTAAAACAGCAATTTTATCGTCATTTCTCATAAATCGCCGTTTCACACGAAAGAAACATTAATTTATCAGTTTGAATAGTTGAAAACAGAGTTTTTCTATGTTTTTGCAAGTTTAAAACAGCAATTTTATCGTCATTTCTCATAAATCGCCGTTTCACACGAAAAAAACATGAATTTGTCAGTTTGAATAGTTCAAAACAGCGTTTTTCTATGTTTTTGCAAGTTTAAAACAGCAATTTTATCGTCATTTCTCATAAATCGCCGTTTCACACGAAAGAAACATGAGTTTTTCAGTTTGAATAGTTCAAAACAGCGTTTTACTATGTTTTTGCAAGTTTAAAACAGCAATTTTATCGCCATTTCTCATAAATCGCCGTTTCACACGAAAGAAACATGAATTTGTCAGTTTGAATAGTTCAAAACAGCGATTTTCTATGTTTTTGCAAGTTTAAAACAGCAGTTTTATCGTGATTTCACAAAAATCCACCGTTTCGAACGAAAGAAACCTGAATTTATCAGTTTGAATAGTTAAAAACAGCGTTTTTCTATGTTTTTGCAAGTTTAAAACAGCAATTTTATCGTCATTTCTCATAAATCGCCGTTTCACACGAAAGAAACATGAATTTGTCAGTTTGAATAGTTCAAAACAGCGTTTTACTATGTTTTTGCAAGTTTAAAACAGCAATTTTATCGTCATTTCTCATAAATCGCCGTTTCACACGAAAGAAACATGAATTTGTCAGTTGAATAGTTCAAACCAGCGTTTTTCTATGTTTTTGCAAGTTTAAAACAGCAGATTTATTGTGATTTCACAAAAATCCACCGTTTCGAACGAAAGAAACCTGAATTTATCAGTTTGAATAGTTAAAAACAGCGTTTTTCTATGTTTTTGCAAGTTTAAAACAGCAATTTTATCGTCATTTCTCATAAATCGCCGTTTCGCACGAAAGAAACCTGAATTTATCAGTTTGAATAGTTAAAAACAGCGTTTTTCTATGTTTTTGCAAGTTTAAAACAGCAATTTTATCGTCATTTCTCATAAATCGCCGTTTCACACAAAAGAAACATGAATTTGTTAGTTTGAATAGTTCAAAACAGCGTTTTTCTATGTTTTTGCAAGTTTAAAACAGCAATTTTATCGTCATTTCTCATAAATCGCCGTTTCACACGAAAGAAACATGAATTTGTCAGTTTGAATAGTTTAAAACAGCGTTTTACTATGTTTTTGCAAGTTTAAAACAGTAATTTTATCGTCATTTCTCATAAATCGCCGTTTCACATGAAAGAAACATGAATTTGTCAGTTTAAATAGTTCAAAACAGCGTTTTTCTATGTTTTTGCAAGTTTAAAACAGCAGTTTTATCGTGATTTCAGAAAAATCCACCGTTTCGAACGAAAGAAACCTGAATTTATCAGTTTGAATAGTTAAAAACAGCGTTTTTCTATGTTTTTGCAAGTTTAAAACAGCAATTTTATCGTCATTTCCCATAAATCGCCGTTTCACACGAAAGAAACATGAATTTGTCAGTTTGAATAGTTCAAAACAGCGTTTTTCTATGTTTTTGCAAGTTTAAAACAGCAATTTTATCGTCATTTCTCATAAATCGCCGTTTCATACGAAAGAAACATGAATTTGTCAGTTTGAATAGTTCAAAACAGCGTTTTACTATGTTTTTGCAAGTTTAAAACAGCAATTTTATCGTCATTTCTCATAAATCGCCGTTTCACACGAAAGAAACATGAATTTGTCAGTTTGAATAGTTCAAAACAGCGTTTTTCTATGTTTTTGCAAGTTTAAAACAGCAATTTTATCGTCATTTCTCATAAATCGCCGTTTCACATGAAAGAAACATGAATTTGTCAGTTTGAATAGTTCAAAACAGCGTTTTTCTATGTTTTTGCAAGTTTAAAACAGCAGTTTTATCGTGATTTCACAAAAATCCTCCGTTTTGAACGAAAGAAACCTGAATTTAAGAGTTTGAATAGTTAAAAACAGCGTTTTTCTATGTTTTTGCAAGTTTAAAACAGCAATTTTATCGTCATTTCTCATAAATCGCCGTTTCACACGAAAGAAACATGAATTTGTCAGTTTGAATAGTTCAAAACAGCGTTTTTCTATGTTTTTGCAAGTTTAAAACAGCAGTTTTATCGTGATTTCACAAAAATCCTCCGTTTCGAACGAAAGAAACCTGAATTTAAGAGTTTGAATAGTTAAAAACAGCGTTTTTCTATGTTTTTGCAAGTTTAAAACAGCAATTTTATCGTCATTTCTCATAAATCGCCGTTTCACACGAAAGAAACATGAATTTGTCAGTTTGAATAGTTCAAAACAGCGTTTTTCTATGTTTTTGCAAGTTTAAAACAGCAGTTTTATTGTGATTTCACAAAAATCCACCGTTTCAAACGAAAGAAACCTGAATTTATCAGTTTGAATAGTTAAAAACAGCGTTTTTCTATGTTTTTGCAAGTTTAAAACAGCAATTTTATCGTCATTTCTCATAAATCGCCGTTTCGCAACGAAAGAAACCTGAATTTATCAGTTTGAATAGTTAAAAACAGCGTTTTTTATGTTTTTGCAAGTTTAAAACAGCAATTTTATCGTCATTTCTCATAAATCGCCGTTTCACACGAAAGAAACATGAATTTGTCAGTTTTAATAGTTCAAAACAGCGTTTTACTATGTTTTTGCATGTTTAAAACAGCAATTTTATCGTCATTTCTCATAAATCGCCGTTTTACACGAAAGAAACATGAATTTATCAGTTTGAATAGTTCAAAACAGCGTTTTTCTATTTTTTGCAAGTTTAAAACAGCAATTTTATCGTCATTTCTCATAAATCGCCGTTTCACACGAAAGAAACATGAATTTGTCAAGTTGAATAGTTCAAAACAGCGTTTTTATATGTTTTTGCAAGTTTAAAACAGCAGTTTTATCGTGATTTCACAAAAATCCACCGTTTAGAACGAAAGAAACCTGAATTTAAGAGTTTGAATAGTTAAAAACAGCGTTTTTCTATTTTTTGCAAGTTTAAAACAGCAATTTTATCGTCATTTCTCATAAATCGCCGTTTCACACGAAAGAAACATGAATTTGTCAGTTTGAATAGTTCAAAACAGCGTTTTACTATGTTTTTGCAAGTTTAAAACAGCAATTTTATCGTCATTTCTCATAAATCGCCGTTTCACATGAAAGAAACATGAATTTGTCAGTTTGAATAGTTCAAAACAGCGTTTTTCTATGTTTTTGCAAGTTTAAAACAGCAATTTTATCGTCATTTCCCATAAATCGCCGTTTCACACGAAAGAAACATGAATTTGTCAGTTTGAATAGTTCAAAACAGCGTTTTTCTATGTTTTTGCAAGTTTAAAACAGTAATTTTATCGTCATTTCTCATAAATCGCCGTTTCACATGAAAGAAACATGAATTTGTCAGTTTGAATAGTTCAAAACAGCGTTTTTCTATGTTTTTGCAAGTTTAAAACAGCAGTTTTATCGTGATTTCAGAAAAATCCACCGTTTCGAACGAAAGAAACCTGAATTTATCAGTTTGAATAGTTAAAAACAGCGTTTTTCTATGTTTTTGCAAGTTTAAAACAGCAATTTTATCGTCATTTCCCATAAATCGCCGTTTCACACGAAAGAAACATGAATTTGTCAGTTTGAATAGTTCAAAACAGCGTTTTTCTATGTTTTTGCAAGTTTAAAACAGCAATTTTATCGTCATTTCTCATAAATCGCCGTTTCACACGAAAGAAACATGAATTTGTCAGTTTGAATAGTTCAAAACAGCGTTTTACTATGTTTTTGCAAGTTTAAAACAGCAATTTTATCGTCATTTCTCATAAATCGCCGTTTCACACGAAAGAAACATGAATTTGTCAGTTTGAATAGTTCAAAACAGCGTTTTTCTATGTTTTTGCAAGTTTAAAACAGCAATTTTATCGTCATTTCTCATAAATCGCCGTTTCACATGAAAGAAACATGAATTTGTCAGTTTGAATAGTTCAAAACAGCGTTTTTCTATGTTTTTGCAAGTTTAAAACAGCAGTTTTATCGTGATTTCACAAAAATCCTCCGTTTTGAACGAAAGAAACCTGAATTTAAGAGTTTGAATAGTTAAAAACAGCGTTTTTCTATGTTTTTGCAAGTTTAAAACAGCAATTTTATCGTCATTTCTCATAAATCGCCGTTTCACACGAAAGAAACATGAATTTGTCAGTTTGAATAGTTCAAAACAGCGTTTTTCTATGTTTTTGCAAGTTTAAAACAGCAGTTTTATCGTGATTTCACAAAAATCCTCCGTTTCGAACGAAAGAAACCTGAATTTAAGAGTTTGAATAGTTAAAAACAGCGTTTTTCTATGTTTTTGCAAGTTTAAAACAGCAATTTTATCGTCATTTCTCATAAATCGCCGTTTCACACGAAAGAAACATGAATTTGTCAGTTTGAATAGTTCAAAACAGCGTTTTTCTATGTTTTTGCAAGTTTAAAACAGCAGTTTTATTGTGATTTCACAAAAATCCACCGTTTCAAACGAAAGAAACCTGAATTTATCAGTTTGAATAGTTAAAAACAGCGTTTTGCTATGTTTTTGCAAGTTTAAAACAGCAATTTTATCGTCATTTCTCATAAATCGCCGTTTCGCAACGAAAGAAACCTGAATTTATCAGTTTGAATAGTTAAAAACAGCGTTTTTCTATGTTTTTGCAAGTTTAAAACAGCAATTTTATCGTCATTTCTCATAAATCGCCGTTTCACACGAAAGAAACATGAATTTGTCAGTTTTAATAGTTCAAAACAGCGTTTTTCTATGTTTTTGCAAGTTTAAAACAGCAGTTTTATCGTGATTTCACAAAAATCCTCCGTTTCGAACGAAAGAAACCTGAATTTAAGAGTTTGAATAGTTAAAAACAGCGTTTTTCTATGTTTTTGCAAGTTTAAAACAGCAATTTTATCGTCATTTCTCATAAATCGCCGTTTCACACGAAAGAAACATGAATTTGTCAGTTTGAATAGTTCAAAACAGCGTTTTTCTATGTTTTTGCAAGTTTAAAACAGCAGTTTTATTGTGATTTCACAAAAATCCACCGTTTCAAACGAAAGAAACCTGAATTTATCAGTTTGAATAGTTAAAAACAGCGTTTTGCTATGTTTTTGCAAGTTTAAAACAGCAATTTTATCGTCATTTCTCATAAATCGCCGTTTCGCAACGAAAGAAACCTGAATTTATCAGTTTGAATAGTTAAAAACAGCGTTTTTCTATGTTTTTGCAAGTTTAAAACAGCAATTTTATCGTCATTTCTCATAAATCGCCGTTTCACACGAAAGAAACATGAATTTGTCAGTTTTAATAGTTCAAAACAGCGTTTTACTATGTTTTTGCAAGTTTAAAACAGCAATTTTATCGTCATTTCTCATAATTCGCCGTTTTACACGAAAGAAACATGAATTTATCAGTTTGAATAGTTCAAAACAGCGTTTTTCTATGTTTTTGCAAGTTTAAAACAGCAATTTTATCGTCATTTCTCATAAATCGCCGTTTCACACGAAAGAAACATGAATTTGTCAGTTTGAATAGTTCAAAACAGCGTTTTACTATGTTTTTGCAAGTTTAAAACAGCAATTTTATCGTCATTTCTCATAAATCGCCGTTTCACACGAAAGAAACATGAATTTGTCAGTTTGAATAGTTCAAAACAGCGTTTTTATATGTTTTTGCAAGTTTAAAACAGCAGTTTTATCGTGATTTCACAAAAATCCACCGTTTCGAACGAAAGAAACCTGAATTTAAGAGTTTGAATAGTTAAAAACAGCGTTTTTTTATTTTTTGCAAGTTTAAAACAGCAATTTTATCGTCCTTTCTCATAAATCGCCGTTTCGCAACGAAAGAAACCTGAATTTATCAGTTTGAATA
Source organism: Poecilus cupreus (assembly GCA_963942605.1). NCBI lineage: Eukaryota > Metazoa > Arthropoda > Insecta > Coleoptera > Carabidae > Poecilus > Poecilus cupreus. The sequence goes on from CAWWDY010002606.1 coordinate 114,253, forward strand.
GTTAAAAACAGCGTTTTTCTATGTTTTTGCAAGTTTAAAACAGCAATTTTATCGTCATTTCTCATAAATCGCCGTTTCACACGAAAGAAACATGAATTTGTCAGTTTGAATAGTTCAAAACAGCGTTTTTGTATGTTTTTGCAAGTTTAAAACAGCAGTTTTATCGTGATTTCACAAAAATCCAACGTTTCGAACGAAAGAAACCTGAATTTATCAGTTTGAATAGTTAAAAACAGCGTTTTTCTATGTTTTTGCAAGTTTAAAACAGCAATTTTATCGTCATTTCTCATAAATCGCCGTTTCGCACGAAAGAAACATGAATTTATCAGTTTGAATAGTTGAAAACAGCGTTTTTCTATGTTTTTGCAAGTTTAAAACAGCAATTTTATCGTCATTTCTCATAAATCGCCGTTTCACACGAAAGAAACATGAATTTGTCAGTTTTAATAGTTCAAAACAGCGTTTTACTATGTTTTTGCAAGTTTAAAACAGCAATTTTATCGTCATTTCTCATAAATCGCCGTTTTACACGAAAGAAACATGAATTTATCAGTTTGAATAGTTGAAAACAGCGTTTTTCTATGTTTTTGCAAGTTTAAAACAGCAATTTTATCGTCATTTCTCATAAATCGCCGTTTCACACGAAAGAAACATGAATTTGTCAGTTTGAATAGTTCAAAACAGCGTTTTTCTATGTTTTTGCAAGTTTAAAACAGCAATTTTATCGTCATTTCTCATAAATCGCCGTTTCACACGAAAGAAACATGAATTTGTCAGTTTGAATAGTTCAAAACAGCGTTTTACTATGTTTTTGCAAGTTTAAAACAGCAATTTTATCGTCATTTCTCATAAATCGCCGTTTCACACGAAAGAAACATGAATTTGTCAGTTTGAATAGTTCAAAACAGCGTTTTTATATGTTTTTGCAAGTTTAAAACAGCAGTTTTATCGTGATTTCACAAAAATCCACCGTTTCGAACGAAAGAAACCTGAATTTAAGAGTTTGAATAGTTAAAAACAGCGTTTTTCTATTTTTTGCAAGTTTAAAACAGCAATTTTATCGTCATTTCTCATAAATCGCCGTTTCGCAACGAAAGAAACCTGAATTTATCAGTTTGAATAGTTAAAAACAGCGTTTTTCTATGTTTTTGCAAGTTTAAAACAGCAATTTTATCGTCATTTCTCATAAATCGCCGTTTCACACGAAAGAAACATGAATTTGTCAGTTTTAATAGTTCAAAACACCGTTTTTGTATGTTTTTGCAAGTTTAAAACAGCAGTTTTATCGTGATTTCACAAAAATCCACCGTTTCGAACGAAAGAAACCTGAATTTATCAGTTTGAATAGTTAAAAACAGCGTTTTTCTATGTTTTTGCAAGTTTAAAACAGCAATTTTATCGTCATTTCTCATAAATCGCCGTTTCGCACGAAAGAAACATGAATTTATCAGTTTGAATAGTTGAAAACAGCGTTTTTCTATGTTTTTGCAAGTTTAAAACAGCAATTTTATCGTCATTTCTCATAAATCGCCGTTTCACACGAAAGAAACATGAATTTGTCAGTTTGAATAGTTCAAAACAGCGTTTTTCTATGTTTTTGCAAGTTTAAAACAGCAATTTTATCGTCATTTCTCATAAATCGCCGTTTCACACGAAAGAAACATGAATTTGTCAGTTTGAATAGTTCAAAACAGCGTTTTACTATGTTTTTGCAAGTTTAAAACAGCAATTTTATCGTTATTTCTCATAAATCGCCGTTTCACACGAAAGAAACATGAATTTGTCAGTTTGAATAGTTCAAAACAGCGTTTTTCTATGTTTTTGCAAGTTTAAAACAGCAATTTTATCGTCATATCTCATAAATCGCCGTTTCACACGAAAGAAACATGAATTTGTCAGTTTGAATAGTTCAAAACAGCGTTTTTCTATGTTTTTGCAAGTTTAAAACAGCAGTTTTATCGTGATTTCACAAAAATCCTCCGTTTCGAACGAAAGAAACCTGAATTTAAGAGTTTGAATAGTTAAAAACAGCGTTTTTCTATGTTTTTGCAAGTTTAAAACAGCAATTTTATCGTCATTTCTCATAAATCGCCGTTTCACACGAAAGAAACATGAATTTGTCAGTTTGAATAGTTCAAAACAGCGTTTTTCTATGTTTTTGCAAGTTTAAAACAGCAGTTTTATTGTGATTTCACAAAAATCCACCGTTTCAAACGAAAGAAACCTGAATTTATCAGTTTGAATAGTTAAAAACAGCGTTTTTCTATGTTTTTGCAAGTTTAAAACCGCAATTTTATCGTCATTTCTCATAAATCGCCGTTTCGCAACGAAAGAAACCTGAATTTATCAGTTTGAATAGTTAAAAACAGCGTTTTTCTATGTTTTTGCAAGTTTAAAACAGCAATTTTATCGTCATTTCTCATAAATCGCCGTTTCACACGAAAGAAACATGAATTTGTCAGTTTTAATAGTTCAAAACAGCGTTTTACTATGTTTTTGCAAGTTTAAAACAGCAATTTTATCGTCATTTCTCATAAATCGCCGTTTTACACGAAAGAAACATGAATTTATCAGTTTGAATAGTTCAAAAAAGCGTTTTTCTATGTTTTTGCAAGTTTAAAACAGCAATTTTATCGTCATTTCTCATAAATCGCCGTTTCACACGAAAGAAACATGAATTTGTCAGTTTGAATAGTTCAAAACAGCGTTTTTATATGTTTTTGCAAGTTTAAAACAGCAGTTTTATCGTGATTTCACAAAAATAAACCGTTTCGAACAAAAGAAACCTGAATTTAAGAGTTTGAATAGTTAAAAACAGCGTTTTTTTATTTTTTGCAAGTTTAAAACAGCAATTTTATCGTCCTTTCTCATAAATCGCCGTTTCGCAACGAAAGAAACCTGAATTTATCAGTTTGAATAGTTAAAAACAGCGTTTTTCTTTGTTTTTGCAAGTTTAAAACAGCAATTTTATCGTCATTTCTCATAAATCGCCGTTTCACACGAAAGAAACATGAATTTGTCAGTTTGAATAGTTCAAAACAGCGTTTTACTATGTTTTTGCAAGTTTAAAACAGCAATTTTATCGTCATTTCTCATAAATCGCCGTTTTACACGAAAGAAACATGAATTTATCAGTTTGAATAGTTCAAAACAGCGTTTTTCTATGTTTTTGCAAGTTTAAAACAGCAATTTTATCGTCATTTCTCATAAATCGCCGTTTCACACGAAAGAAACATGAATTTATCAGTTTGAATAGTTGAAAACAGCGTTTTTCTATGTTTTTGCAAGTTTAAAACAGCAATTTTATCGTCATTTCTCATAAATCGCCGTTTCACACGAAAGAAACATGAATTTGTCAGTTTGAATAGTTCAAAACAGCGTTTTTCTATGTTTTTGCAAGTTTAAAACAGCAATTTTATCGTCATTTCTCATAAATCGCCGTTTCACACGAAAGAAACATGAATTTGTCAGTTTGAATAGTTCAAAACAGCGTTTTACTATGTTTCTGCAAGTTTAAAACAGCAATTTTATCGTCATTTCTCATAAATCGCCGTTTCACACGAAAGAAACATGAATTTGTCAGTTTGAATAGTTCAAAACAGCGTTTTTATATGTTTTTGCAAGTTTAAAACAGCAGTTTTATCGTGATTTCACAAAAATCCACCGTTTCGAACGAAAGAAACCTGAATTTAAGAGTTTGAATAGTTAAAAACAGCGTTTTTCTATTTTTTGCAAGTTTAAAACAGCAATTTTATCGTCATTTCTCATAAATCGCCGTTTCGCAACGAAAGAAACCTGAATTTATCAGTTTGAATAGTTAAAAACAGCGTTTTTCTATGTTTTTGCAAGTTTAAAACAGCAATTTTATCGTCATTTCTCATAAATCGCCGTTTCACACGAAAGAAACATGAATTTGTCAGTTTTAATAGTTCAAAACACCGTTTTTGTATGTTTTTGCAAGTTTAAAACAGCAGTTTTATCGTGATTTCACAAAAATCCACCGTTTCGAACGAAAGAAACCTGAATTTATCAGTTTGAATAGTTAAAAACAGCGTTTTTCTATGTTTTTGCAAGTTTAAAACAGCAATTTTATCGTCATTTCTCATAAATCGCCGTTTCGCACGAAAGAAACATGAATTTATCAGTTTGAATAGTTGAAAACAGCGTTTTTCTATGTTTTTGCAAGTTTAAAACAGCAATTTTATCGTCATTTCTCATAAATCGCCGTTTCACACGAAAGAAACATGAATTTGTCAGTTTGAATAGTTCAAAACAGCGTTTTTCTATGTTTTTTTCAAGTTTAAAACAGCAATTTTATCGTCATTTCTCATAAATCGCCGTTTCACACGAAAGAAACATGAATTTGTCAGTTTGAATAGTTCAAAACAGCGTTTTACTATGTTTTTGCAAGTTTAAAACAGCAATTTTATCGTTATTTCTCATAAATCGCCGTTTCACACGAAAGAAACATGAATTTGTCAGTTTGAATAGTTCAAAACAGCGTTTTTATATGTTTTTGCAAGTTTAAAACAGCAGTTTTATCGTGATTTCACAAAAATCCACCGTTTCGAACGAAAGAAACCTGAATTTAAGAGTTTGAATAGTTAAAAACAGCGTTTTTCTATTTTTTGCAAGTTTAAAACAGCAATTTTATCGTCATTTCTCATAAATCGCCTTTTCGCAACGAAAGAAACCTGAATTTATCAGTTTGAATAGTTAAAAACAGCGTTTTTCTATGTTTTTGCAAGTTTAAAACAGCAATTTTATCGTCATTTCTCATAAATCGCCGTTTTACACGAAAGAAACATGAATTTGTCAGTTTTAATAGTTCAAAACACCGTTTTTGTATGTTTTTGCAAGTTTAAAACAGCAGTTTTATCGTGATTTCACAAAAATCCACCGTTTCGAACGAAAGAAACCTGAATTTATCAGTTTGAATAGTTAAAAACAGCGTTTTTCTATGTTTTTGCAAGTTTAAAACAGCAATTTTATCGTCATTTCTCATAAATCGCCGTTTCGCACGAAAGAAACATGAATTTATCAGTTTGAATAGTTGAAAACAGCGTTTTTCTATGTTTTTGCAAGTTTAAAACAGCAATTTTATCGTCATTTCTCATAAATCGCCGTTTCACACGAAAGAAACATGAATTTGTCAGTTTGAATAGTTCAAAACAGCGTTTTTCTATGTTTTTGCAAGTTTAAAACAGCAATTTTATTGCCATTAATCATAAATCGCCGTTTCACACGAAAGAAACATGAATTTGTCAGTTTGAATAGTTCAAAACAGCGTTTTTCTATGTTTTTGCAAGTTTAAAACAGCAGTTTTATCGTGATTTCACAAAAATCCACCGTTTCGAACGAAAGAATCCTGAATTTATCAGTTTGAATAGTTAAAAACAGCGTTTTTCTATGTTTTTGCAAGTTTAAAACAGCAATTTTATCGTCATTTCTCATAAATCGCCGTTTCACACGAAAGAAACATGAATTTGTCAGTTTTAATAGTTCAAAACAGCGTTTTTCTATGTTTTTGCAAGTTTAAAACAGCAATTTTATCGTCATTTCTCATAAATCGCCGTTTCGCACGAAAGAAACATGAATTTATCAGTTTGAATAGTTGAAAACAGCGTTTTTCTATGTTTTTGCAAGTTTAAAACAGCAATTTTATCGTCATTTCTCATAAATCGCCGTTTCACACGAAAGAAACATGAATTTATCAGTTTGAATAGTTGAAAACAGCGTTTTTCTATGTTTTTGCAAGTTTAAAACAGCAATTTTATTGTCATTTCTCATAAATCGCCGTTTCACACGAAAGAAACATGAATTTGTCAGTTTGAATAGTTCAAAACAGCGTTTTTCTATGTTTTTGCAAGTTTAAAACAGCAATTTTATCGCCATTTCTCATAAATCGCCGTTTCACACGAAAGAAACATGAATTTGTCAGTTTGAATAGTACAAAACAGCGTTTTTCTATGTTTTTGCAAGTTTAAAACAGCAGTTTTATTGTGATTTCACAAAAATCCCCCGTTTCGAACGAAAGAAACCTGAATTTATCAGTTTGAATAGTTAAAAACAGCGTTTTTCTATGTTTTTGCAAGTTTAAAACAGCAATTTAATCGTCATTTCTCGTAAATCGCCGTTTCGCAACGAAAGAAACCTGAATTTATCAGTTTGAATAGTTAAAAACAGCGTTTTTCTATGTTTTTGCAAGTTTAAAACAGCAATTTTATCGTCATTTCTCATAAATCGCCGTTTCACACGAAAGAAACATGAATTTGTCAGTTTGAATAGTTCAAAACAGCGTTTTTCTATGTTTTTGCAAGTTTAAAACAGCAATTTTATCGTCATTTCTCATAAATCGCCGTTTCACACGAAAGAAACATGAATTTGTTAGTTTGAATAGTTCAAAACAGCGTTTTACTATGTTTTTGCAAGTTTAAAACAGCAATTTTATCGTCATTTCTCATAAATCGCCGTTTCACACGAAAGAAACATGAATTTGTCAGTTTTAATAGTTCAAAACACCGTTTTTGTATGTTTTTGCAAGTTTAAAACAGCAGTTTTATCGTGATTTCACAAAAATCCACCGTTTCGAACGAAAGAAACCTGAATTTATCAGTTTGTATAGTTAAAAACAGCGTTTTTCTATGTTTTTGCAAGTTTAAAACAGCAATTTTATCGTCATTTCTCATAAATCGCCGTTTCGCACGAAAGAAACATGAATTTATCAGTTTGAATAGTTGAAAACAGCGTTTTTCTATATTTTTGCAAGTTTAAAACAGCAATTTTATCGTCATTTCTCATAAATCGCCGTTTCACACGAAAGAAACATGTATTTATCTGTTTGAATAGTTGAAAACAGCGTTTTTCTATGTATTTGCAAGTTTAAAACAGCAATTTTATCGTCATTTCTCATAAATCGCCGTTTCACACGAAAGAAACATGAATTTGTCAGTTTGAATAGTTCAAAACAGCGTTTTTCTATGTTTTTGCAAGTTTAAAACAGCAATTTTATCGCCATTAATCATAAATCGCCGTTTCACACGAAAGAAACATGAATTTGTCAGTTTGAATAGTTCAAAACAGCGTTTTTCTATGTTTTTGCAAGTTTAAAACAGCAGTTTTATCGTGATTTCACAAAAATCCACCGTTTCGAACGAAAGAAACCTGAATTTATCAGTTTGAATAGTTAAAAACAGCGTTTTTCTATGTTTTGCATGTTTAAAACAGCAATTTTAACGTCATTTCTCATAAATCGCCGTTTCACACGAAAGAAACATGAATTTGTCAGTTTGAATAGTTGGAAACAGCGTTTTTCTATGTTTTTGCAAGTTTAAAACAGCAGTTTTATCGTGATTTCACAAAAATCCACCGTTTCGAACGAAAGAAACCAGAATTTATCAGTTTGAATAGTTAAAAACAGCGTTTTTCTATGTTTTTGCAAGTTTAAAACAGCAATTTTATCGTCATTTCTCATAAATCGCCGTTTCACACGAAAGAAACATGAATTTGTCAGTTTGAATAGTTCAAAACAGCGTTTTACTATGTCTTTGCAAGTTTAAAACAGCAATTTTATCGTCATTTCTCATAAATCGCCGTTTCACACGAAAGAAACATGAAGTTGTCAGTATGAATAGTACAAAACAGCGTTTTTCTATGTTTTTGCAAGTTTAAAACAGCAATTTTATCGTCATTTCTCATAAATCGCCGTTTCACACGAAAGATACATGAATTTGTCAGTTTGAATAGTTCAAAACAGCGTTTTTCTATGTTTTTGCAAGTTTAAAACAGCAATTTTATCGCCATTAATCATAAATCGCCGTTTCACACGAAAGAAACATGAATTTGTCAGTTTGAATAGTTCAAAACAGCGTTTTTCTATGTTTTTGCAAGTTTAAAACAGCAGTTTTATCGTGATTTCACAAAAATCCACCGTTTCGAACGAAAGAAACCTGAATTTATCAGTTTGAATAGTTAAAAACAGCGGTTTTCTATGTTTTTGCATGTTTAAAACAGCAATTTTAACGTCATTTCTCATAAATTGCCGTTTCACACGAAAGAAACATGAATTTGTCATTTTAATAGTTGTAAACAGCGTTTTTCTATGTTTTTGCAAGTTTAAAACAGCAGTTTTATCGTGATTTCACAAAAATCCACCGTTTCGAACGAAAGAAACCAGAATTTATCAGTTTGAATAGTTAAAAACAGCGTTTTTCTATGTTTTTGCAAGTTTAAAACAGCAATTTTATCGTCATTTCTCATAAATCGCCGTTTCACACGAAAGAAACATGAATTTGTCAGTTTTAATAGTTCAAAATAGCGTTTTACTATGTTTTTGCAAGTTTAAAACTGCAATTTTATCGTCATTTCTCATAAATCGCCGTTTTACACGAAAGAAACATGAATTTATCAGTTTGAATAGTTCAAAACAGCGTTTTTCTATGTTTTTGCAAGTTTAAAACAGCAATTTTATCGTCATTTCTCATAAATCGCCGTTTCACACGAAAGAAACATGAATTTGTCAGTTTGAATAGTTCAAAACAGCGTTTTACATTGTTTTTGCAAGTTTAAAACAGCAATTTTATCGTCATTTCTCATAAATCGCCGTTTCACACGAAAGAAACATGAAGTTGTCAGTTTGAATAGTACAAAACAGATTTTTTCTATGTTTTTGCAAGTTTAAAACAGCAGTTTTATTGTGATTTCACAAAAATCCACCGTTTCGAACGAAAGAAACCTGAATTTATCAGTTTGAATAGTTAAAAACAGCGTTTTTCTATGTTTTTGCAAGTTTAAAACAGCAATTTTATCGTCATTTCTCATAAATCGCCGCTTCGCAACGAAAGAAACCTGAATTTATCAGTTTGAATAGTTAAAAACAGCGTTTTTCTATGTTTTTGCAAATTTAAAACAGCAATTTTATCGTCATTTCTCATAAATCGCCGTTTCACACGAAAAAAACATGAATTTGTCAGTTTGAATAGTTCAAAACAGCGTTTTTCTATGTTTTTGCAAGTTTAAAACAGCAATTTTATCGTCATTTCTCATAAATCGCCGTTTCACACGAAAGAAACATGAATTTGTTAGTTTGAATAGTTCAAAACAGCGTTTTACTATGTTTTTGCAAGTTTAAAACAGCAATTTTATCGTCATTTCTCATAAATCGCCGTTTCACACGAAAGAAACATGAATTTGTCAGTTTTTATATTTCAAAACACCGTTTTTGTATGTTTTTGCAAGTTTAAAACAGCAGTTTTATCGTGATTTCACAAAAATCCACCGTTTCGAACGAAAGAAACCTGAATTTATCAGTTTGAATAGTTAAAAACAGCGTTTTTCTATGTTTTTGCAAGTTTAAAACAGCAATTTTATCGTCATTTCTCATAAATCGCCGTTTCGCACGAAAGAAACATGAATTTATCAGTTTGAATAGTTGAAAACAGCGTTTTTTCTATGTTTTTGCAAGTTTAAAACAGCAATTTTATCGTCATTTCTCATAAATCGCCGTTTCACACGAAAGAAACATGAATTTATCAGTTTGAATAGTTGAAAACAGCGTTTTTCTATGTTTTTGCAAGTTTAAAACAGCAATTTTATCGTCATTTCTCATAAATCGCCGTTTCACACGAAAGAAACATGAATTTGTCAGTTTGAATAGTTCAAAACAGCGTTTTTCTATGTTTTTGCAAGTTTAAAACAGCAATTTTATCGCCATTAAACATAAATCGCCGTTTCACACGAAAGAAACATGAATTTGTCAGTTTGAATAGTTCAAAACAGCGTTTTTCTATGTTTTTGCAAGTTTAAAACAGCAGTTTTATCGTGATTTCACAAAAATCCACCGTTTCGAACGAAAGAAACCTGAATTTATCAGTTTGAATAGTTAAAAACAGCGTTTTTCTATGTTTTTGCATGTTTAAAACAGCAATTTTAACGTCATTTCTCATAAATCGCCGTTTCACACGAAAGAAACATGAATTTGTCATTTTAATAGTTGGAAACAGCGTTTTTCTATGTTTTTGCAAGTTTAAAACAGCAGTTTTATCGTGATTTCACAAAAATCCACCGTTTCGAACGAAAGAAACCAGAATTTATCAGTTTGAATAGTTAAAAACAGCGTTTTTCTATGTTTTTGCAAGTTTAAAACAGCAATTTTATCGTCATTTCTCATAAATCGCCGTTTCACACGAAAGAAACATGAATTTGTCAGTTTTAATAGTTCAAAACAGCGTTTTACTATGTTTTTGCAAGTTTAAAACTGCAATTTTATCGTCATTTCTCATAAATCGCCGTTTCACACGAAAGAAACATGAATTTGTCAGTTTGAATAGTTCAAAACAGCGTTTTTCTATGTTTTTGCAAGTTTAAAACAGCAATTTTATCGTCATTTCTCATAAATCGCCGTTTCATACGAAAGAAACATGAATTTGTCAGTTTGAATAGTTCATAACAGCGTTTTACTATGTTTTTGCAAGTTTAAAACAGCAATTTTATCGTCATTTCTCATAAATCGCCGTTTCACACGAAAGAAACATGAATTTGTCAGTTTGAATAGTTCAAAACACCGTTTTTATATGTTTTTGCAAGTTTAAAACAGCAGTTTTATCGTGATTTCACAAAAATCCACCGTTTTCGAACGAAAAAAACCTGAATTTATCGGTTTGAATAGTTAAAAACAGGGTTTTTTTTATGTTTTTGCAAGTTTAAAACAACAATTTTATCGTCATTTCTCATAAATCGCCGTTTCGCACGAAAGAAACATGAATTTATCAGTTTGAATAGTTGAAAACAGCATTTTTCTATGTTTTTGCAAGTTTAAAACAGCAATTTTATCGTCATTTCTCATAAATCGCCGTTTCACACGAAAGAAACATGAATTTATCAGTTTGAATAGTTGAAAACAGCGTTTTTTCTATGTTTTTGCAAGTTTAAAACAGCAATTTTATCGTCATTTCTCATAAATCGCCGTTTCACACGAAAGAAACATGAATTTGTTAGTTTGAATAGTTCAAAACAGCGTTTTACTATGTTTTTGCAAGTTTAAAACAGCAATTTTATCGTCATTTCTCATAAATCGCCGTTTCACACGAAAGAAACATGAATTTGTCAGTTTTAATAGTTCAAAACACCGTTTTTGTATGTTTTTGCAAGTTTAAAACAGCAGTTTTATCGTGATTTCACAAAAATCCACCGTTTCGAATGAAAGAAACCTGAATTTATAAGTTTGAATAGTTAAAAACAGTGTTTTTCTATGTTTTTGCAAGTTTAAAACAGCAATTTTATCGTCATTTCACATAAATCGCCGTTTCGCACGAAAGAAACATGAATTTATCAGTTTGAATAGTTGAAAACAGCGTTTTTCTATGTTTTTGCAAGTTTAAAACAGCAATTTTATCGTCATTTCTCATAAATCGCCGTTTCACACGAAAGAAACATGAATTTATCAGTTTGAATAGTTGAAAACAGCGTTTTTCTATGTTTTTGCAAGTTTAAAACAGCAATTTTATCGTCATTTCTCATAAATCGCCGTTTCACACGAAAGATACATGAATTTGTCAGTTTGAATAGTTCAAAACAGCGTTTTTCTATGTTTTTGCAAGTTTAAAACAGCAATTTTATCGCCATTAATCATAAATCGCCGTTTCACACGAAAGAAACATGAATTTGTCAGTTTGAATAGTTCAAAACAGCGTTTTTCTATGTTTTTGCAAGTTTAAAAGAGCAGTTTTATCGTGATTTCACAAAAATCCACCGTTTCGAACGAAAGAAACCTGAATTTATCAGTTTGAATAGTTAAAAACAGCGTTTTTCTATGTTTTTGCATGTTTAAAACAGCAATTTTAACGTCATTTCTCATAAATCGCCGTTTCACACGAAAGAAACATGAATTTGTCATTTTAATAGTTGGAAACAGCGTTTTTCTATGTTTTTGCAAGTTTAAAACAGCAGTTTATCGTGATTTCACAAAAATCCACCGTTTCGAACGAAAGAAACCAGAATTTATCAGTTTGAATAGTTAAAAACAGCGTTTTTCTATGTTTTTGCAAGTTTAAAACAGCAATTTTATCGTCATTTCTCATAAATCGCCGTTTCACACGAAAGAAACATGAATTTGTCAGTTTTAATAGTTCAAAACAGCGTTTTACTATGTTTTTGCAAGTTTAAAAACTGCAATTTTATCGTCATTTCTCATAAATCGCCGTTTTACACGAAAGAAACATGAATTTATCAGTTTGAATAGTTCAAAACAGCGTTTTTCTATGTTTTTGCAAGTTTAAACAGCAATTTTATCGTCATTTCTCATAAATCGCCGTTTCACACGAAAGAAACATGAATTTGTCAGTTTGAATAGTTCAAAACAGCGTTTGCTATGTTTTTGCAAGTTTAAAACAGCAATTTTATCGTCATTTCTCATAAATCGCCGTTTCACACGAAAGAAACATGAAGTTGTCAGTTTGAATAGTACAAAACAGCGTTTTTCTATGTTTTTGCAAGTTTAAAACAGCAGTTTTATTGTGATTTCACAAAAATCCACCGTTTCGAACGAAAGAAACCTGAATTTATCAGTTTGAATAGTTAAAAACAGCGTTTTTTCTATGTTTTTGCAAGTTTAAAACAGCAATTTTATCGTCATTTCTCATAAATCGCCGCTTCGCAACGAAAGAAACCTGAATTTATCAGTTTGAATAGTTAAAAACAGCGTTTTTCTATGTTTTTGCAAGTTTAAAACAGCAATTTTATCGTCATTTCTCATAAATCGCCGTTTCACACGAAAGAAACATGAATTTGTCAGTTTGAATAGTTCAAAACAGCGTTTTTCTATGTTTTGCAAGTTTAAAACAGCAATTTTATCGTCATTTCTCATAAATCGCCGTTTCATACGAAAGAAACATGAATTTGTCAGTTTGAATAGTTCATAACAGCGTTTTACTATGTTTTTGCAAGTTTAAAACAGCAATTTTATCGTCATTTCTCATAAATCGCCGTTTCACACGAAAGAAACATGAATTTGTCAGTTTGAATAGTTCAAAACACCGTTTTTATATGTTTTTGCAAGTTTTAAACAGCAGTTTTATCGTGATTTCACAAAAATCCACCGTTTCGAACGAAAAAAACCGGAATTTATCGGTTTGAATAGTTAAAAACAGCGTTTTTCTATGTTTTTGCAAGTTTAAAACAACAATTTTATCGTCATTTCTCATAAATCGCCGTTTCGCACGAAAGAAACATGAATTTATCAGTTTTAATAGTTGAAAACAGCATTTTTCTATGTTTTTGCAAGTTTAAAACAGCAATTTTATCGTCATTTCTCATAAATCGCCGTTTCACACGAAAGAAACATGAATTTATCAGTTTGAATAGTTGAAAACAGCGTTTTTCTATGTTTTTGCAAGTTTAAAACAGCAATTTTATCGTCATTTCTCATAAATCGCCGTTTCACACGAAAGAAACATGAATTTGTTAGTTTGAATAGTTCAAAACAGCGTTTTACTATGTTTTTGCAAGTTTAAAACAGCAATTTTATCGTCATTTCTCATAAATCGCCGTTTCACACGAAAGAAACATGAATTTGTCAGTTTTAATAGTTCAAAACACCGTTTTTGTATGTTTTTGCAAGTTTAAAACAGCAGTTTTATTGTGATTTCACAAAAATCCACCGTTTCGAACGAAAGAAACCTGAATTTATCAGTTTGAATAGTTAAAAACAGTGTTTTTCTATGTTTTTGCAAGTTTAAAACAGCAATTTTATCGTCATTTCACATAAATCGCCGTTTCACACGAAAGATACATGAATTTGTCAGTTTGAATAGTTCAAAACAGCGTTTTTCTATGTTTTTGCAAGTTTAAAACAGCAGTTTTATCGTGATTTCACAAAAATCCACCGTTTCGAACGAAAGAAACCTGAATTTATCAGTTTGAATAGTTAAAAACAGCGTTTTTCTATGTTTTTGCATGTTTAAAACAGCAATTTTAACGTCATTTCTCATAAATCGCCGTTTCACACGAAAGAAACATGAATTTGTCATTTTAATAGTTGGAAACAGCGTTTTTCTATGTTTTTGCAAGTTTAAAACAGCAGTTTTATCGTGATTTCACAAAAATCCACCGTTTCGAACGAAAGAAACCAGAATTTATCAGTTTGAATAGTTAAAAACAGCGTTTTTCTATGTTTTTGCAAGTTTAAAACAGCAATTTTATCGTCATTTCTCATAAATCGCCGTTTCACACGAAAGAAACATGAATTTGTCAGTTTTAATAGTTCAAAACAGCGTTTTACTATGTTTTTGCAAGTTTAAAACTGCAATTTTATCGTCATTTCTCATAAATCGCCGTTTTACACGAAAGAAACATGAATTTATCAGTTTGAATAGTTCAAAACAGCGTTTTTCTATGTTTTTGCAAGTTTAAAACAGCAATTTTATCGTCATTTCTCATAAATCGCCGTTTCACACGAAAGAAACATGAATTTGTCAGTTTGAATAGTTCAAAACAGCGTTTGCTATGTTTTTGCAAGTTTAAAACAGCAATTTTATCGTCATTTCTCATAAATCGCCGTTTCACACGAAAGAAACATGAAGTTGTCAGTTTGAATAGTACAAAACAGCGTTTTTCTATGTTTTTGCAAGTTTAAAACAGCAGTTTTATTGTGATTTCACAAAAATCCACCGTTTCGAACGAAAGAAACCTGAATTTATCAGTTTGAATAGTTAAAAACAGCGTTTTTCTATGTTTTTGCAAGTTTAAAACAGCAATTTTATCGTCATTTCTCATAAATCGCCGCTTCACACGAAAGAAACATGAATTTGTCATTTTAATAGTTGGAAACAGCGTTTTTCTATGTTTTTGCAAGTTTAAAACAGCAGTTTTATCGTGATTTCACAAAAATCCACCGTTTCGAACGAAAGAAACCAGAATTTATCAGTTTGAATAGTTAAAAACAGCGTTTTTCTATGTTTTTGCAAGTTTAAAACAGCAATTTTATCGTCATTTCTCATAAATCGCCGTTTCACACGAAAGAAACATGAATTTGTCAGTTTTAATAGTTCAAAACAGCGTTTTACTATGTTTTTGCAAGTTTAAAACTGCAATTTTATCGTCATTTCTCATAAATCGCCGTTTTACACGAAAGAAACATGAATTTATCAGTTTGAATAGTTCAAAACAGCGTTTTTCTATGTTTTTGCAAGTTTAAAACAGCAATTTTATCGTCATTTCTCATAAATCGCCGTTTCACACGAAAGAAACATGAATTTGTCAGTTTGAATAGTTCAAAACAGCGTTTGCTATGTTTTTGCAAGTTTAAAACAGCAATTTTATCGTCATTTCTCATAAATCGCCGTTTCACACGAAAGAAACATGAAGTTGTCAGTTTGAATAGTACAAAACAGCGTTTTTCTATGTTTTTGCAAGTTTAAAACAGCAGTTTTATTGTGATTTCACAAAAATCCACCGTTTCGAACGAAAGAAACCTGAATTTATCAGTTTGAATAGTTAAAAACAGCGTTTTTCTATGTTTTTGCAAGTTTAAAACAGCAATTTTATCGTCATTTCTCATAAATCGCCGCTTCGCAACGAAAGAAACCTGAATTTATCAGTTTGAATAGTTAAAAACAGCGTTTTTCTATGTTTTTGCAAGTTTAAAACAGCAATTTTATCGTCATTTCTCATAAATCGCCGTTTCACACGAAAGAAACATGAATTTGTCAGTTTGAATAGTTCAAAACAGCGTTTTTCTATGTTTTTGCAAGTTTAAAACAGCAATTTTATCGTCATTTCTCATAAATCGCCGTTTCATACGAAAGAAACATGAATTTGTCAGTTTGAATAGTTCATAACAGCGTTTTACTATGTTTTTGCAAGTTTAAAACAGCAATTTTATCGTCATTTCTCATAAATCGCCGTTTCACACGAAAGAAACATGAATTTGTCAGTTTGAATAGTTCAAAACACCGTTTTTATATGTTTTTGCAAGTTTAAAACAGCAGTTTTATCGTGATTTCACAAAAATCCACCGTTTCGAACGAAAAAAACCTGAATTTATCGGTTTGAATAGTTAAAAACAGCGTTTTTCTATGTTTTTGCAAGTTTAAAACAACAATTTTATCGTCATTTCTCATATATCGCCGTTTCGCACGAAAGAAACATGAATTTATCAGTTTGAATAGTTGAAAACAGCATTTTTCTATGTTTTTGCAAGTTTAAAACAGCAATTTTATCGTCATTTCTCATAAATCGCCGTTTCACACGAAAGAAACATGAATTTATCAGTTTGAATAGTTGAAAACAGCGTTTTTCTATGTTTTTGCAAGTTTAAAACAGCAATTTTATCGTCATTTCTCATAAATCGCCGTTTCACACGAAAGAAACATGAATTTGTTAGTTTGAATAGTTCAAAACAGCGTTTTACTATGTTTTTGCAAGTTTAAAACAGCAATTTTATCGTCATTTCTCATAAATCGCCGTTTCACACGAAAGAAACATGAATTTGTCAGTTTTAATAGTTCAAAACACCGTTTTTGTATGTTTTTGCAAGTTTAAAACAGCAGTTTTATTGTGATTTCACAAAAATCCACCGTTTCGAACGAGAGAAACCTGAATTTATCAGTTTGAATAGTTAAAAACAGTGTTTTTCTATGTTTTTGCAAGTTTAAAACAGCAATTTTATCGTCATTTCACATAAATCGCCGTTTCGCACGAAAGAAACATGAATTTATCAGTTTGAATAGTTGAAAACAGCGTTTTTCTATGTTTTTGCAAGTTTAAAACAGCAATTTTATCGTCATTTCTCATAAATCGCCGTTTCACACGAAAGAAACATGAATTTGTCAGTTTGAATAGTTCAAAACAGCGTTTTTCTATGTTTTTGCAAGTTTAAAACAGCAATTTTATCGCCATTAATCATAAATCGCCGTTTCACACGAAAGAAACATGAATTTGTCAGTTTGAATAGTTCAAAACAGCGTTTTTCTATGTTTTTGCAAGTTTAAAACAGCAGTTTTATCGTGATTTCACAAAAATCCACCGTTTCGAACGAAAGAAACCTGAATTTATCAGTTTGAATAGTTAAAAACAGCGTTTTTCTATGTTTTTGCATGTTTAAAACAGCAATTTTAACGTCATTTCTCATAAATCGCCGTTTCACACGAAAGAAACATGAATTTGTCATTTTAATAGTTGGAAACAGCGTTTTTCTATGTTTTTGCAAGTTTAAAACAGCAGTTTTATCGTGATTTCACAAAAATCCACCGTTTCGAACGAAAGAAACCAGAATTTATCAGTTTGAATAGTTAAAAACAGCGTTTTTCTATGTTTTTGCAAGTTTAAAACAGCAATTTTATCGTCATTTCTCATAAATCGCCGTTTCACACGAAAGAAACATGAATTTGTCAGTTTTAATAGTTCAAAACAGCATTTTACTATGTTTTTGCAAGTTTAAAACTGCAATTTTATCGTCATTTCTCATAAATCGCCGTTTTACACGAAAGAAACATGAATTTATCAGTTTGAATAGTTCAAAACAGCGTTTTTCTATGTTTTTGCAAGTTTAAAACAGCAATTTTATCGTCATTTCTCATAAATCGCCGTTTCACACGAAA
>CAWWDY010002607.1:0-54000 GCA_963942605.1 Poecilus cupreus
CAATTTTATCGTCATTTCTCAAAAATCGCCGTTTCGCACGAAAGAAACATGAATCATAAATCGCCGTTTCACACGAAAGAAACATGAATTTATCAATTTGAATAGTTAAAAACAGCGTTTTTCTATGTTTTTGCAAGTTTAAAACAGCAATTTTATCGTCATTTCTCATAAATCGCCGTTTCGCACGAAAGAAACCTGAATTTGTCAGTTTGAATAGTTAAAAACAGCGTTTTTCTATGTTTTTGCAAGTTTAAAACAGCAATTTTATCGTCATTTCTCATATATCGCCGTTTCGCACGAATGAAACCTGAATTTATCAGTTTGAATAGTTAAAAACAGCGTTTTTCTATGTTTTTGCAAGTTTAAAACAGCAATTTTATCGTCATCTCTCATAAATCGCAGTTTCACACGAAAGAAACATGAATTTATCAGTTTGAATAGTTGAAAACAGCGTTTTTCTAGGTTTTTGCAAGTTTAAAACAGCAATTTTATTGTCATTTCTCATAAATCGCCGTTTCACACGAAAGAAACATGAATTTATCAGTTTGAATAGTTAAAAACAGCGTTTTTCTATGTTTTTGCAAGTTTAAAACAGCAATTTTATCGTCATTTCTCATATATCGCCGTTTCGCACGAATGAAACCTGAATTTATCAGTTTGAATAGTTAAAAACAGCGTTTTTCTATGTTTTTGCAAGTTTAAAACAGCAATTTTATCGTCATTTCTCAAAAATCGCCGTTTAACACGAAAGAAACATGAATTTATCAGTTTGAATAGTTGAAAACAGCGTTATTCTTTGTTTTTGCAAGTTTAAAACAGCAATTTTATCGTCATTTCTCATAAATCGCCGTTTCGCACGAAAGAAACATAAATTTATCAGTTTGAATAGTTAAAAACAGCGTTTTTATATGTTTTTGCAAGTTTAAAACAGCAATTTTATCGTCATTTCTCATAAATCGCCGTTTCACACGAAAGAAACATGAATTTGTCAGTTTGAATAGTTGAAAACAGCGTTTTTCTTTGTTTTTGCAAGTTTAAAACAGCAATTTTATCGTCATTTCTCATAAATCGCCGTTTCTCACGAAAGAAACATGAATTTATCAGTTTGAATAGTTAAAAACAGCGTTTTTACATGTTTTTGCAATTTTAAAACAGCAATTTTATCGTCATTTCTCATAAATCGCCGTTTCACACGAAAGAAACATGAATTTATCAGTTTGAATAGTGGAAAACACCGTTTTTCTATGTTTTTGCAAGTTTAAAACAGCAATTTTATCGTCATTTCTCAAAAATCGCCGTCTAACACGAAAGAAACATGAATTTATCAGTTTGAATAGTTGAAAACAGCGTTATTCTTTGTTTTTGCAAGTTTAAAACAGCAATTTTATCGTCATTTCTCATAAATCGCCGTTTCGCACGAAAGAAACATAAATTTATCAGTTTGAATAGTTAAAAACAGCGTTTTTATATGTTTTTGCAAGTTTAAAACAGCAATTTTATCGTCATTTCTCATAATTCGCCGTTTCACACGAAAGAAACATGAATTTGTCAGTTTGAATAGTTGAAAACAGCGTTTTTCTATGTTTTTGCAAGTTTAAAACAGCAATTTTATCGTCATTTCTCATAAATCGCCGTTTCACACAAAAGAAACATGAATTTATCAGTTTGAATAGTGGAAAACACCGTTTTTCTATGTTTTTGCAAGTTTAAAACAGCAATTTTATCGTCATTTCTCAAAAATCGCCGTTTAACACGAAAGAAACATGAATTTATCAGTTTGAATAGTTGAAAACAGCGCTATTCTTTGTTTTTGCAAGTTTAAAACAGCAATTTTATCGTCATTTCTCATAAATCGCCGTTTCGCACGAAAGAAACATAAATTTATCAGTTTGAATAGTTAAAAACAGCGTTTTTATATGTTTTTGCAAGTTTAAAACAGCAATTTTATCGTCATTTCTCATAAATCGCCGTTTCACACGAAAGAAACATGAATTTGTCAGTTTGAATAGTTGAAAACAGCGTTTTTCTTTGTTTTTGCAAGTTTAAAACAGCAATTTTATCGTCATTTCTCATAAATCGCCGTTTCTCACGAAAGAAACATGAATTTATCAGTTTGAATAGTTAAAAACAGCGTTTTTACATGTTTTTGCAATTTTAAAACAGCAATTTTATCGTCATTTCTCATAAATCGCCGTTTCACACGAAAGAAACATGAATTTATCAGTTTAAATAGTGGAAAACAGCGTTTTTCTATGTTTTTGCAAGTTTAAAACAGCAATTTTATCGTCATTTCTCATAAATCGCCGTTTCACACAAAAGAAACATGAATTTGTCAGTTTGAATAGTTCAAAACAGCGTTTTTCTATGTTTTTGCAAGTTAAAAACAGCAATTTTATCGTCATTTCTCATAAATCGCCGTTTCGCACGAAAGAAACCTGAATTAATCAGTTTGAATAGTAAAAACCGGGTTTTTCTATGTTTTTGCAAGTTTAAAACAGCAATTTTATCGTCATTTCTCATAAATCGCCGTTTCACACGAAAGAAACATGAATTAATCAGTTTGAATATTTGAAAACAGCGTTTTTCTATGTTTTTGCAAGTTTAAAACAGCAATTTTATCGTCATTTCTCAAAAATCGCCGTTTAACATGAAAGAAACATGAATTTATCAGTTTGAATAGTTGAAAACAGCGTTATTCTTTGTTTTTGCAAGTTTAAAACAGCAATTTTATCGTCATTTCTCATAAATCGCCGTTTCGCACGAAAGAAACATAAATTTATCATTTCTATGGACGTGTGTGTTGGCTCTCGTTGAAACATATTCAAATAAATAATAGTAATAAACTGTCGGTTTTTTGTTTCAAAAATAATTTTAATAATTAGTATTGATGTACATTTCGGTTGTTAAACCATTGTTGCAGTCTTAATTTTAGTGAAGCCCTGCAACAAGACATTTTGGCAAGCCCTGTTTTTTTAGTTGCTCTTTTGACCACGCGAAACCTGACGCGTGCCGACATCCGCCGGTCAACTCGCTCTCTTGTGTCGTAGCCCCGTTACGGAGAGGTTGGTGTTTTTGCGATTTACGCATAACACGTGTTTCCATTTTTGGTTTTGCTTATTTTTTTTACCTCTCAACCTCACGTAAGTAAACGAAACTACTTTGTTGTTTATTTCGATCTTATTATTTGATATTTCGTTCAATGGTCTACTTCACAAGCAGCACCTTTTTGTTGATTCTCTTGGGTGTTGACTTTCTAGTCTCACCCTAGAGTGGTTATTTATAATTCGAGCCTACCCTTTTTTTTTTTTTTGGTACCCCTAAGTGGTTGTGAGCTGAGGCCACTCCACGATCAATTTTTGAAATTTCGCATTTTTACGTAACTCTGCATAAACTTAGGTTAAGGATTTGTGGAACACGCCGCAGTGCGTTTGTATCCCATTTTTTTGTTGATAACATACAATTTTTGAAATTTATCACTTGCCAGTAATTCTGCATAATTATAATATTCAAATAACTCGAGTTTCCTATTCCCCTTTCCCTTCTCACCCCGTTTGATAGTGAGAGACTGTGAGAGTGCCTGTGCAGACGCGACGATCTCCTGAACCAGTACCTTCGGCTTTATTCAAGTTAATATTTGCTCCTGGTAGCCATTTCGTATTTCTGAAACTGATAATTTTTTTGTAGTTCATCTTGAACTTTGTGATATTATTTTTAAGTTGTTGTTCAGCCTACGTCTTGAGAGTTTGGTTATTTGAGTAACTTTACGTAGGGTTGACGCATTCAGTTTCAGATTTTACTGACTTGTTAAAGTAAATAATCTTTCGATTATTTTTTTTGTACATCATAGTTCGTCCGCGCACTTCCTAACATCATACATCGCATCACTTTTACTAACTTCTTTTCTTTCCTTTCCTATCCTATCGCTCAGCGTAAATTCAGTTTGATTTGTATAACTTTTTGATATTAGTAAAATATTGTAACGATTTTTGTAATTTGCCATCTGCTTGTAACTACTATTATATTTTTATATTATTTTGGTGGTTTGGTTTTCTGTCGCTTGTTTTTTTGTTCTCTAGCTGTTACGCCGACGCAGGGACTCTAGGCGAGAGCGTACAGGGCAGCGTAGAGCTTGGTCTGACACTGCGGACACCTGAACCACTTAACTCAGCCACAAGAGCGGCTACAGCTATAGTCGTCCTGGCCCGTTCTCTGAAGTCGTACAGCCCAAGAAGTACTGCGAATTGGTTCAATAGGCCATCTTTTACCTGGGCACATCAACGCACCATCCTTCCAGGGACACGAGGTCAGTTCTCCGACCTCGCAACGCCGCCGGCTTTGTTAGACCGCTCCGCTAACCCTGACGTTCCTCGCAGAAGAACTCAGCTAGCTATCAGCGTCGGAAATCATATTGTAAACATTCCACACCTTAGTTGCTTCGGCCAAACTAGAGTAAGTTCAAGTCAGATTTGGTTTACTTCAATTTGTATTATTTGTACAACCTGTCTAAACTTTCGCCTAGAATATATACCAAATTTATATTTGTATGTTGTATTTGTTTTCAATTTGGTGGCGCCCATTTTCTCTCTTCCTTCCTTTCTTCCTTCTCTAATAGAACCGGACCCACCAACACTTCAACCGCATTGTCCATCGCTAGCCGAGGATTTGTTTGTGCGCTTCTACCCAGGTAAAGTGTTACACAAATAAATTGGCACCGCAACGTGGGGCCAGCCATAACAAATAACTTGCACTCCTCTCCTGATTTGGCATTCCATCAACCAAAACCTGAAAACGCCACACTTAATTGTTCTATTAGAAATCGTTCCTTCTTTCTATCTCTTCTATACTAACTGTATTAGTGAACTTATTACTAACTCACATCTCTCACAATCACTTCATTTATTAACTAATATTTGTATTCCGAGGAAATATGGATCCAAATTTGGTAAGCGATCTATTGATGGATGAGATCGAATACGAGCTAGAAGTTCGTGGTATTCCTGCTGATGGAGACGCTGGAAAGCTGTTGCATGGAGTATTAATGTTGGAGAAAGATAATGCTGTGAAACCCGACTTCCACCTCACCAACCCTTGTCAGGATTATGAAAATTGCAGACAAAAGCTACAAAATTTGCGCAGTAAGTTGATTAATTCTACTAGCTCTTCTTCTTTAAATAGTAAATATTTTCAAAACCGATTGAATTACCTTTATCGTCGACTTATTCGATTAAATCTGTTTTACCCTTGTTTGCCTTTAATCACCGAATTAGCCGTGCTACGCGTTGATTTTGAATCTCGCAAACCTTCGGATAATCTCATTTCATTCTTTGACGAACCCCCGGCAAAAGCTTCGGAACCCGCGCATTGTAATCTTACTCCTACCCCTGGAAGTTTTCACTCCATACCTCGTGAACCCGCGATGCCTAGACCAACTGTTTTGTTTCCTCCTTCGCCTCTTGCTGGATCAACTTCTGGTTTTATACCATTGCATAAATGGAATGTAACATTTGATGGCCGCGGTAGTGTCAATTCTTTTCTAGAGAGAATTCGCGAAATAGCCTCCTCTCGAGCTATTCACCCTCAACAACTTTTTCAACAAGCCAATGAATTATTTACGGGCCCTGCTTTAATTTGGTATCGTTCTGTTCGTGATCAATTAACTTCTTGGCACGATTTAGAGTCTCGTTTGCGCTCAGCATTTTTACCTAGTGATTATGATTTTGAATTATGGGATGAAATCCGAAATCGCACTCAAGGACCCGATGAAGGTATTGAAATGTACGTTGCTGTAATCCAAAACCTTTTTAACCGGCTTAGTAACCCACCTGACGAACCTACCCGTCTCAACCTTATTATGCGAAACCTACAACCTCGCCTCCAAAAAGAACTAGCCGTAAATCAGTCGCAAAACATTCCTCAACTGATTTCCATCAGTAAAGTCATTGAAAATACCGAATACCGCATTTCCAAGTTCCGGAATCCTCCCTTTATTAATCCTAGAACGTTAGAGCCTGAATTAGCTTATCATCGCGATCGTTTCTCTTCTCATAAAATTGAATCTAGACCAAAACTTCACGAGTTGCCTTCTACTCCGTTTCGAAAATGCTTTAATTGTAATAGCCCCGATCATTTAGCCCGAAATTGTACCCAACCTCACCAGAAACGCTGTTATTCTTGCGGACATAAAAATGTCACGCGTTCTACTTGCCCCAGATGTGCATCGACAAAAAACGAGTTGTCTGGTGCCGTAGCAGCCGCCGGTACCTCGAACCATCCCTAAAGGCTGATCGTTCCTCTTGGATTAAATGGTTAAATACAGTTAAGCGTTTTTATCAAAGTTCAGAACTTGCTCCTCTTATCCAACATCCTGGACAAGATACTAGACCTTTTATAGATATCCAGTTTAACAAAACTCCCGTAATAGCATTACTAGATTCTGGTGCTAATACTTCTGTAATTGGAAAAGCAGGATTATCCTTATTATCCTCTCCTAATCTGTCAGTCATGCCTACCCCTGATTTAAATGTTAGTACTGCTGATGGTTCCTCACAACCTATTTTGGGTAGCGTGTTAGTACCTATCACTGTCGGATCCGTTACCAAATTGTTACAATTTTTAATAGTTCCTACTGTGAAACATTCCCTCATCCTTGGAATTGATTTTTGTAATTTATTTAAGATTCAAGTAAATTTTGCTTCTAATTCTTGGACTCCTTCGCCTAACGAAATAGCCACCGTTTGTTCTTTGAAAGGTAAAGAGGAATTAACTGATTCCCAACGGGCCGCTCTTCAATTAGTTACGCAAGCTTATGCTAAACTTAGTTCTCAAGGACTTGGATGCACTCATTTAGTTAAATATTCTATTGACACTGGCGAAGCAGCCCCTATCAAGCAACGTTACTACCCGATGTCCCCTATTATGTTATCACACCTTCATAAAGAACTTGACAAAATGTTAGCCCTCGGTGTAGTTCGTCCTTCCAAAAGCCCTTGGTCTTCCCCAGTCCTTTTAGTGAAAAAGAAATCCGGTGATTTCCGCCTTTGTTTTGATGGCCGTAAGCTTAATTCAGTCACAAAAAAGGATGCTTATCCTTTGCCCTATATCTCAGATATATTAGATCATTTACGTGACACTAACTTCCTGTCTTCAATAGATCTGAAAAGCGCGTTTTGGCAAATGCCTTTAGATGAGAAATCTTGCGAAAAAACCGCGTTCACTGTTCCTGGGCGTGGCCTATTTGAATTTACTCGTACTGCTTTTGGTTTAACTAATGCCCCCGCTGCTTTGCAGAGACTTATGTCCGAAGTTCTCGGTAACGACTTAGAGCCTTCAGTATTTGTTTATTTAGATGACATCATTATTAGCACAAAAACTTTTGAAGAACATATTTCATTGTTGTATACAGTATTAGATCGATTAAAAACTGCTGGGTTAACTGTTAATCATGACAAATGTGAGTTTTGTCGTT
This sequence comes from Poecilus cupreus, assembly GCA_963942605.1. Lineage (NCBI taxonomy): Eukaryota > Metazoa > Arthropoda > Insecta > Coleoptera > Carabidae > Poecilus > Poecilus cupreus. The sequence continues at coordinate 7,466 of CAWWDY010002607.1, forward strand.
CTAGTTTAAATTATCTCGGATTTGTAATAGATAAACATGGTCTTAGAACTAACCCCGACAAAGTCGCAGCCATAGCTCAATTTCCTGTACCTCAAACTGTTACTGAACTTAAACGATTCATGGGATTAGCCTCTTGGTACCGCCGTTTTGTACCCCAGTTTTCCAGTATTGCCGCTCCCATTAACGCTTTGTCCTCTGGCAAACGTAAACTTAACAAATTAGTCTGGACTCCGGAAGCACTCGATTCATTTAACACCTTGAAAACCTCTCTCATTTCTGCGCCTGTGTTAGCTAGTCCTGATTTTACCCGACCTTTTTGTATTCAAACCGATGCCTCTAATTATGGCCTCGCCGCTGTTTTATCTCAAAAGGATTCTGAAGGACACGAGCATGTAATTTCATATATCAGTCGCACCTTAAACAAAGCAGAGCGTAATTATTCGGTTACCGAAAAAGAGTGTCTTGCCGTTGTATTCGCAATACAAAAATTTCGTCCTTACATTGAAGGTTCCCATTTTACAGTAATTACTGACCATTCATCACTGTTGTGGTTGATGAATATGACTGATCCTTCCGGAAAATTAGCTCGTTGGGCTGTTAAACTCCAACAATTTGATTTTGAACTGTTACATCGCCCTGGAAAATTAAACGTAGTTCCAGATGCCTTGTCCCGTGCTCCCCTGGAGTTAGCTTCTCTTGTTTCTTATTCTTCCACCACCGATCCCTGGTACTGTAAGCTACGGAACCAAATCGCTGAAACACCTGCTAATTATCCTAATTGGCGTCTCCAAAATGATGTCATTTATAAATTAGATCCCAGAATTCCTCTCGCTAGTAATATTTCCCCATGGAAAATCGTTGTACCCTCGGACAAACGTAATGAAATTCTACGTCAAGTTCATGATCATCCTACCTCGGCTCATTTCGGTATATTTAAAACTTTTAAAAAGCTATCAGAACAGTTTTATTGGCCTCACATGAAGTCTAGCGTAATTCGTTATGTAACTCGTTGCAAAACTTGTTTAGCTCAAAAATCTCCGTCAATTCAACCACCTGGTTTGATGGGCACCCAAAAACTAGTTCGTTACCCTTGGCAAGCCATAGCCATCGATTTGATGGGCCCCTTTCCCCGATCCTCCTCGAATCACTTATATGTTTTAGTTATCTCTGATTGGTTTACCAAATATCCTTTGATATTTCCCTTGCGTCAAGCTACAGTCAAGTCTATCTGTACTATTTTAGAACGCGAAGTTTTTCTTGTTTATGGTGTTCCCCAAATTGTGATGTGCGACAACGGAACTCAATTTGTCAGCAATGAATTAAAAAAATTATTACAACAATACAAAATTCCTAAGCTGTGGTTCAATGCCAAATATCATCCCCAAATAAATTTTGTAGAGCGTACTAACCGCGTCATTAAAACCGCGATTCGTTCTTATTTAGGACATAATCAACGTGTTTGGGATCAAAATTTGCAAAAAATAGCTCAGGCTATTCGTACTTCTGTCCACGAAGTTACTGGTTTTTCCCCAGCTTATTTAAACTTTGGTCGGCATGTTCCCTTGTCCGGTGAATTTTATGGTTCAGCTCCCGACTTAATTTGTTCTGATTCTCGTGCCACTTACGCTCACCAACTGTCAGACTTGCACGATGTTTTCACTAAAGTGGAAAATAAATTAAAGAAATCTCATGACCGTGCCGCAAAACAATATAATCTTCGCCGACGTCCTCTTGAGTTTCACGTCGATGACACCGTTTGGAAGAAAAATTATGTTCTTTCCAATGCCGCTAATTTCTTCTCCTCTAGTTTAGCCCCTAAATACATCCCTTGCAAAGTTATTCGCAAACTTTCTAAGCTAGTTTATCAATTAGAAGATTCCGATGGAAAAAATTTGGGCAATTGGCATATCAAAGACCTTAAACCATCACCCCCTGGTGATTCCGATGAAGATGATGTCCACCCCTAAGAAATTTTATTTAGCCAATAAAATTTCTTTGCGTCGGAAGGAGGTAGTGTTGCAGTCTTAATTTTAGTGAAGCCCTGCAACAAGACATTTTGGCAAGCCCTGTTTTTTTAGTTGCTCTTTTGACCACGCGAAACCTGACGCGTGCCGACATCCGCCGGTCAACTCGCTCTCTTGTGTCGTAGCCCCGTTACGGAGAGGTTGGTGTTTTTGCGATTTACGCATAACACGTGTTTCCATTTTTGGTTTTGCTTATTTTTTTTACCTCTCAACCTCACGTAAGTAAACGAAACTACTTTGTTGTTTATTTCGATCTTATTATTTGATATTTCGTTCAATGGTCTACTTCACAAGCAGCACCTTTTTGTTGATTCTCTTGGGTGTTGACTTTCTAGTCTCACCCTAGAGTGGTTATTTATAATTCGAGCCTACCCTTTTTTTTTTTTTTGGTACCCCTAAGTGGTTGTGAGCTGAGGCCACTCCACGATCAATTTTTGAAATTTCGCATTTTTACGTAACTCTGCATAAACTTAGGTTAAGGATTTGTGGAACACGCCGCAGTGCGTTTGTATCCCATTTTTTTGTTGATAACATACAATTTTTGAAATTTATCACTTGCCAGTAATTCTGCATAATTATAATATTCAAATAACTCGAGTTTCCTATTCCCCTTTCCCTTCTCACCCCGTTTGATAGTGAGAGACTGTGAGAGTGCCTGTGCAGACGCGACGATCTCCTGAACCAGTACCTTCGGCTTTATTCAAGTTAATATTTGCTCCTGGTAGCCATTTCGTATTTCTGAAACTGATAATTTTTTTGTAGTTCATCTTGAACTTTGTGATATTATTTTTAAGTTGTTGTTCAGCCTACGTCTTGAGAGTTTGGTTATTTGAGTAACTTTACGTAGGGTTGACGCATTCAGTTTCAGATTTTACTGACTTGTTAAAGTAAATAATCTTTCGATTATTTTTTTTGTACATCATAGTTCGTCCGCGCACTTCCTAACATCATACATCGCATCACTTTTACTAACTTCTTTTCTTTCCTTTCCTATCCTATCGCTCAGCGTAAATTCAGTTTGATTTGTATAACTTTTTGATATTAGTAAAATATTGTAACGATTTTTGTAATTTGCCATCTGCTTGTAACTACTATTATATTTTTATATTATTTTGGTGGTTTGGTTTTCTGTCGCTTGTTTTTTTGTTCTCTAGCTGTTACGCCGACGCAGGGACTCTAGGCGAGAGCGTACAGGGCAGCGTAGAGCTTGGTCTGACACTGCGGACACCTGAACCACTTAACTCAGCCACAAGAGCGGCTACAGCTATAGTCGTCCTGGCCCGTTCTCTGAAGTCGTACAGCCCAAGAAGTACTGCGAATTGGTTCAATAGGCCATCTTTTACCTGGGCACATCAACGCACCATCCTTCCAGGGACACGAGGTCAGTTCTCCGACCTCGCAACGCCGCCGGCTTTGTTAGACCGCTCCGCTAACCCTGACGTTCCTCGCAGAAGAACTCAGCTAGCTATCAGCGTCGGAAATCATATTGTAAACATTCCACACCTTAGTTGCTTCGGCCAAACTAGAGTAAGTTCAAGTCAGATTTGGTTTACTTCAATTTGTATTATTTGTACAACCTGTCTAAACTTTCGCCTAGAATATATACCAAATTTATATTTGTATGTTGTATTTGTTTTCAATTTGGTGGCGCCCATTTTCTCTCTTCCTTCCTTTCTTCCTTCTCTAATAGAACCGGACCCACCAACACTTCAACCGCATTGTCCATCGCTAGCCGAGGATTTGTTTGTGCGCTTCTACCCAGGTAAAGTGTTACACCATCTTCAGAATGACAACAAATAGTGTTCTTACTCTAAATATATAGTAATAACTGTACAGGTATACGAATAGAGGCTTAACACCTACGGATCCAGAAGCAAAGAATAAAATCTATAGAAAATTACATTTTATTGGAAAAACTAGTATAAAAATAGCAAATCATATGAAATCATTTAAAGTTCACACAGCATTCTACAACAAACGAAATTTAAAATCAATTCTAGTTAACAATAAAATAAAATAACGAGATAAAATGAAAAACAGTGGTATATACCAAATTGATTGCAATGACTGTGATTGCAGTTATATTGGAAAAACCTCACGTAATTTCGGCATAAGATTCAAAGAACATCTAAGCAGCTGGAGACTCAATAAAATTGATTCTTCCAACGTAGCTAAACATTTAATACAAAACAACCATAAATGTAATACTGATAATTTTAAAATACTTCATAGAGAGACTAAAGGTTTAAGTATGGATTTACTAGAAGCGTTGGAAATTCAAACAGCAAGTATTAATGGAAAGGATTTAATGAACGAACAAATAGATCTTTATAAATCCCCGCTTCTGGGAATCTGTTAAGCCTCTATTCGTATACCTGTACAGTTATTACTATATATTTAAAGTAAGAACACTATTTGTTGTCATTCTGAAGATGGTTTAACAACCGAAATGTACATCAATACAAATTATTAAAATTATTTTTGAAACAAAAAACCGAGAGTTTATTACTATTATTTATATAAATTTATCAGTTTGAATAGTTAAAAACAGCGTTTTTATATGTTTTTGCAAGTTTAAAACAGCAATTTTATCGTCATTTCTCATAAATCGCCGTTTCGCACGAATGAAACCTGAATTTATCAGTTTGAATAGTTAAAAACAGCGTTTTTCTATGTTTTTGCAAGTTTAAAACAGCAATTTTATCGTCATCTCTCATAAATCGCAGTTTCACACGAAAGAAACATGAATTTATCAGTTTGAATAGTTGAAAACAGCGTTTTTCTAGGTTTTTGCAAGTTTAAAACAGCAATTTTATTGTCATTTCTCATAAATCGCCGTTTCACACGAAAGAAACATGAATTTATCAGTTTGAATAGTTAAAAACAGCGTTTTTCTATGTTTTTGCAAGTTTAAAACAGCAATTTTATCGTCATTTCTCATATATCGCCGTTTCGCACGAATGAAACCTGAATTAATCAGTTTGAATAGTAAAAACCGGGTTTTTCTATGTTTTTGCAAGTTTAAAACAGCAATTTTATCGTCATTTCTCATAAATCGCCGTTTCACACGAAAGAAACATGAATTAATCAGTTTGAATATTTGAAAACAGCGTTTTTCTATGTTTTTGCAAGTTTAAAACAGCAATTTTATCGTCATTTCTCAAAAATCGCCGTTTAACATGAAAGAAACATGAATTTATCAGTTTGAATAGTTGAAAACAGCGTTTTTATTTGTTTTTGCAAGTTTAAAACAGCAATTTTATCGTCATTTCTCATAAATCGCCGTTTCTCACGAAAGAAACATGAATTTATCAGTTTGAATAGTTAAAAACAGCGTTTTTACATGTTTTTGCAATTTTAAAACAGCAATTTTATCGTCATTTCTCATAAATCGCCGTTTCACACGAAAGAAACATGAATTTATCAGTTTAAATAGTGGAAAACAGCGTTTTTCTATGTTTTTGCAAGTTTAAAACAGCAATTTTATCGTCATTTCTCATAAATCGCCGTTTCACACAAAAGAAACATGAATTTGTCAGTTTGAATAGTTCAAAACAGCGTTTTTCTATGTTTTTGCAAGTTAAAAACAGCAATTTTATCGTCATTTCTCATAAATCGCCGTTTCGCACGAAAGAAACCTGAATTAATCAGTTTGAATAGTAAAAACCGGGTTTTTCTATGTTTTTGCAAGTTTAAAACAGCAATTTTATCGTCATTTCTCATAAATCGCCGTTTCACACGAAAGAAACATGAATTAATCAGTTTGAATATTTGAAAACAGCGTTTTTCTATGTTTTTGCAAGTTTAAAACAGCAATTTTATCGTCATTTCTCAAAAATCGCCGTTTAACATGAAAGAAACATGAATTTATCAGTTTGAATAGTTGAAAACAGCGTTATTCTTTGTTTTTGCAAGTTTAAAACAGCAATTTTATCGTCATTTCTCATAAATCGCCGTTTCGCACGAAAGAAACATAAATTTATCATTTCTATGGACGTGTGTGTTGGCTCTCGTTGAAACATATTCAAATAAATAATAGTAATAAACTCTCGGTTTTTTGTTTCAAAAATAATTTTAATAATTAGTATTGATGTACATTTCGGTTGTTAAACCATCTTCAGAATGACAACAAATAGTGTTCTTACTCTAAATATATAGTAATAACTGTACAGGTATACGAATAGAGGCTTAACACCTACGGATCCAGAAGCAAAGAATAAAATCTATAGAAAATTACATTTTATTGGAAAAACTAGTATAAAAATAGCAAATCATATGAAATCATTTAAAGTTCACACAGCATTCTACAACAAACGAAATTTAAAATCAATTCTAGTTAACAATAAAATAAAATAACGAGATAAAATGAAAAACAGTGGTATATACCAAATTGATTGCAATGACTGTGATTGCAGTTATATTGGAAAAACCTCACGTAATTTCGGCATAAGATTCAAAGAACATCTAAGCAGCTGGAGACTCAATAAAATTGATTCTTCCAACGTAGCTAAACATTTAATACAAAACAACCATAAATGTAATACTGATAATTTTAAAATACTTCATAGAGAGACTAAAGGTTTAAGAATGGATTTACTAGAAGCGTTGGAAATTCAAACAGCAAGTATTAATGGAAAGGATTTAATGAACGAACAAATAGATCTTTATAAATCCCCGCTTCTGGGAATCTGTTAAGCCTCTATTCGTATACCTGTACAGTTATTACTATATATTTAAAGTAAGAACACTATTTGTTGTCATTCTGAAGATGGTTTAACAACCGAAATGTACATCAATACAAATTATTAAAATTATTTTTGAAACAAAAAACCGAGAGTTTATTACTATTATTTATATAAATTTATCAGTTTGAATAGTTAAAAACAGCGTTTTTATATGTTTTTGCAAGTTTAAAACAGCAATTTTATCGTCATTTCTCATAAATCGCCGTTTCACACGAAAGAAACATGAATTTGTCAGTTTGAATAGTTCAAAACAGCGTTTTTCTATGTTTTTGCAAGTTTAAAACAGCAATTTTATCGTCATTTCTCATAAATCGCCGTTTCGCACGAAAGAAACATGAATTTATCCGTTTGAATAGTTAAAAACAGCGTTTTTCTATGTTTTTGCAAGTTTAAAACAGCAATTTTATCGTCATTTCTCATAAATCGCCGTTTCGCACGAAAGAAACCTGAATTTATTAGTTTGAATAGTTAAAAACAGCGTTTTACTATGTTTTTGCAAGTTTAAAACAGCAATTTTATCGTCATTTCTCATAAATCGCCGTTTCACACGAAAGAAACATGAATTTATCAGTTTGAATAGTTAAAAACAGCGTTTTTCTATGTTTTTGCAAGTTTAAAACAGCAATTTTATCGTCATTTCTCATAAATCGCCGTTTCACACGAAAGAAACCTGAATTTATCAGTTTGAATAGTTAAAAACAGCGTTTTTCTATGTTTTTGCAAGCTTAAAACAGCAATTTTATCGTCATTTCTCATAAATCGCCGTTTCGCACGAAAGAAACCTTAATTTATTAGTTTGAATAGTTAAAAACAGCGTTTTACTATGTTTTTGCAAGTTTAAAACAGCAATTTTATCGTCATTTCTCATAAATCGCCGTTTCACACGAAAGAAACATGAATTTGTCAGTTTGAATAGTTCAAAACAGCGATTTTCTATGTTTTTGCAAGTTTAAAACAGCAGTTTTATCGTGATATCACAAAAATCCACCGTTTCGAACGAAAGAAACCTGAATTTATCAGTTTGAATAGTTAAAAACAGCGTTTTTCTATGTTTTTGCAAGTTTAAAACAGCAATTTTATCGTCATTTCTCATAAATCGCCGTTTCGCACGAAAGAAACATTAATTTATCAGTTTGAATAGTTGAAAACAGCGTTTTTCTATGTTTTTGCAAGTTTAAAACAGCAATTTTATCGTCATTTGTCATAAATCGCCGTTTCACACGAAAGAAACATGAATTTATCAGTTTGAATAGTTGAAAACAGCGTTTTTCTATGTTTTTGCAAGTTTAAAACAGCAATTTTATCGTCATTTCTCATAAATCGCCGTTTCACACGAAAGAAACATGAATTTATAAGTTTGAATAGTTGAAAACAGTGTTTTTCTATGTTTTTGCAAGTTTAAAACAGCAGTTTTATCGTGATTTCACAAAAATCCACCGTTTCGAACAAAAGAAACCTGAATTTATCAGTTTGAATAGTTAAAAACAGCGTTTTTCTATGTTTTTGCAAGTTTAAAACAGCAATTTTATCGTCATTTCTAATAAATCGCCGTTTCACACGAAAGAAACATTAATTTATCAGTTTGAATAGTTGAAAACAGCGTTTTTCTATGTTTTTGCAAGTTTAAAACAGCAATTTTATCGTCATTTCTCATAAATCGCCGTTTCGCACGAAAGAAACGTGAATTTATCAGTTTGAGTAGTTAAAAACAGCGTTTTTCTACGTTTTTGCAAGTTTAAAACAGCAATTTTATCGTCATTTCTCATAAATCGCCGTTTCACACGAATGAAACATGAATTTGTCAGTTTGAATAGTTCAAAACAGCGTTTTTCTATGTTTTTGCAAGTTTAAAACAGCAATTTTATCGTCATTTCTCATAAATCTCCGTTTCGCACGAAAGAAAGATGAATTTGTCAGTTTGAATAGTTCAAAACAGCGTTTTTCTATGTTTTTGCAAGTTTAAAACAGCAATGTTTACGTCATTTCTCATAAATCGCCGTTTCACACGAAAGAAACATGAATTTATCAGTTTGAATAGTTGAAACCAGTGTTTTTCTGTGTTTTTGCAAGTTTAAAACAGCAGTTTTATCGTGATTTCACAAAAATCCACCGTTTCGAACGAAAGAAACCTGAATTTATCAGTTTGAATAGTTAAAAACAGCGTTTTTCTATATTTTTGCAAGTTTAAAACAGCAATTTTATCGTCATTTCTCATAAATCGCCGTTTCACACGAAAGAAACATGAATTTGTCAGTTTGAATAGTTCAAAACAGCGATTTTCTATGTTTTTGCAAGTTTAAAACAGCAGTTTTATCGTGATTTCACAAAAATCCACCGTTTCGAACGAAAGAAACCTGAATTTATCAGTTTAAATAGTTAAAAACAGCGTTTTTCTATGTTTTTGCAAGTTTAAAACAGCAATTTTATCGTCATTTCTCATAAATCGCCGTTTCGCACGAAAGAAACATGAATTTATCAGTTTGAATAGTTGAAAACAGCGTTTTTCTATGTTTTAGCAAGTTTAAAACAGCAATTTTATCGTCATTTTTCATAAATCGCCGTTTCACACGAAAGAAACATGAATTTATCAGTTTGAATAGTTGAAAACAGCGTTTTTCTATGTTTTTGCAAGTTTAAAACAGCAATTTTATCGTCATTTCTCATAAATCGCCGTTTCACCCGAAAGAAACATGAATTTATAAGTTTGAATAGTTGAAAACAGTGTTTTTCTATGTTTTTGCAAGTTTAAAACAGCAGTTTTATCGTGATTTCACAAAAATCCACCGTTTCGAACGAAAGAAACCTGAATTTATCAGTTTGAATAGTTAAAAACAGCGTTTTTCTATGTTTTTCTAGTTTAAAACAGCAATTTTATCATCATTTCTAATAAATCGCCGTTTCACACGAAAGAATCATGAATTTATCAGTTTGAATAGTTGAAAACAGCGTTTTTCTATGTTTTTGCAAGTTTAAAACAGCAATTTTATCGTCATTTCTCATAAATCGCCGTTTCACACGAATGAAACATGAATTTGTCAGTTTGAATAGTTCAAAACAGCGTTTTTCTATGTTTTTGCAAGTTTAAAACAGCAATTTTATCGTCATTTCTCATAAATCGCCGTTTCGCACGAAAGAAAGATGAATTTGTCAGTTTAAATAGTTCAAAACAGCGTTTTTCTATGTTTTTGCAAGTTTAAAACAGCAATTTTTACGTCATTTCTCATAAATCGCCGTTTCACACGAAAGAAACATGAATTTATCAGTTTGAATAGTTGAAAACAGCGTTATTCTTTGTTTTTGCAAGTTTAAAACAGCAATTATATCGTCATTTCTCATAAATCGCCGTTTCGCACGAAAGAAACATGAATTTATCCGTTTGAATAGTTAAAAACAGCGATTTTCTATGTTTTTGCAAGTTTAAAACAGCAGTTTTATCGTGATTTCACAAAAATCCACCGTTTCGAACGAAAGAAACCTGAATTTATCAGTTTGAATAGTTAAAAACAGCGTTTTTCTATATTTTTGCAAGTTTAAAACAGCAATTTTATCGTCATTTCTCATAAATCGCCGTTTCACACGAAAGAAACATGAATTTGTCAGTTTGAATAGTTCAAAACAGCGATTTTCTATGTTTTTGCAAGTTTAAAACAGCAGTTTTATCGTGATTTCACAAAAATCCACCGTATCGAACGAAAGAAACCTGAATTTATCAGTTTGAATAGTTAAAAACAGCGTTTTTCTATGTTTTTGCAAGTTTAAAACAGCAATTTTATCGTCATTTCTCATAAATCGCCGTTTCGCACGAAAGAAACATTAATTTATCAGTTTGAATAGTTGAAAACAGCGTTTTTCTATGTTTTTGCAAGTTTAAAACAGCAATTTTATCGTCATTTTTCATAAATCGCCGTTTCACACGAAAGAAACATGAATTTATCAGTTTGAATAATTGAAAACAGCGTTTTTCTATGTTTTTGCAAGTTTAAAACAGCAATTTTATCGTCATTTCTCATAAATCGCCGTTTCGCACGAAAGAAAGATGAATTTGTCAGTTTAAATAGTTCAAAACAGCGTTTTTCTATGTTTTTGCAAGTTTAAAACAGCAATTTTTACGTCATTTCTCATAAATCGCCGTTTCACACGAAAGAAACATGAATTTATCAGTTTGAATAGTTGAAAACAGCGTTATTCTTTGTTTTTGCAAGTTTAAAACAGCAATTTTATCGTCATTTCTCATAAATCGCCGTTTCGCACGAAAGAAACATGAATTTATCCGTTTGAATAGTTAAAAACAGCGATTTTCTATGTTTTTGCAAGTTTAAAACAGCAGTTTTATCGTGATTTCACAAAAATCCACCGTTTCGAACGAAAGAAACCTGAATTTATCAGTTTGAATAGTTAAAAACAGCGTTTTTCTATATTTTTGCAAGTTTAAAACAGCAATTTTATCGTCATTTCTCATAAATCGCCGTTTCACACGAAAGAAACATGAATTTGTCAGTTTGAATAGTTCAAAACAGCGATTTTCTATGTTTTTGCAAGTTTAAAACAGCAGTTTTATCGTGATTTCACAAAAATCCACCGTTTCGAACGAAAGAAACCTGAATTTATCAGTTTGAATAGTTAAAAACAGCGTTTTTTTATGTTTTTGCAAGTTTAAAACAGCAATTTTATCGTCATTTCTCATAAATCGCCGTTTCGCACGAAAGAAACATTAATTTATCAGTTTGAATAGTTGAAAACAGCGTTTTTCTATGTTTTTGCAAGTTTAAAACAGCAATTTTATCGTCATTTTTCATAAATCGCCGTTTCACACGAAAGAAACATGAATTTATCAGTTTGAATAGTTGAAAACAGCGTTTTTCTATGTTTTTGCAAGTTTAAAACAGCAATTTTATCGTCATTTCTCATAAATCGCCGTTTCACACGAAAGAAACATGAATTTATAAGTTTGAATAGTTGAAAACAGTGTTTTTCTATGTTTTTGCAAGTTTAAAACAGCAGTTTTATCGTGATTTCACAAAAATCCACCGTTTCGAACGAAAGAAACCTGAATTTATCAGTTTGAATAGTTAAAAACAGCGTTTTTCTATGTTTTTGCAAGTTTAAAACAGCAATTTTATCGTCATTTCTAATAAATCGCCGTTTCACACGAAAAAAACATGAATTTATCAGTTTGAATAGTTGAAAACAGCGTTTTTCTATGTTTTTGCAAGTTTAAAACAGCAATTTTATCGTCATTTCTCATAAATCGCCGTTTCGCACGAAAGAAACGTGAATTTATCAGTTTGAATAGTTAAAAACAGCGTTTTTCTACGTTTTTGCAAGTTTAAAACAGCAATTTTATCGTCATTTCTCATAAATCGCCGTTTCACACGAATGAAACATGAATTTGTCAGTTTGAATAGTTCAAAACAGCGTTTTTCTATGTTTTTGCAAGTTTAAAACAGCAATTTTATCGTCATTTCTCATAAATCGCCGTTTCGCACGAAAGAAAGATGAATTTGTCAGTTTGAATAGTTCAAAACAGCGTTTTTCTAAGTTTTTGCAAGTTTAAAACAGCAATTTTTACGTCATTTCTCATAAATCGCCGTTTCACACGAAAGAAACATGAATTTATCAGTTTGAATAGTTGAAAACAGCGTTTTTCTATGTTTTTATAAGTTTAAAACAGCAATTTTATCGTCATTTCTCATAAATCGCCGTTTCGCACGAAAGAAACATGAATTTATCCGTTTGAATAGTTAAAAACAGCGATTTTCTATGTTTTTGCAAGTTTAAAACAGCAGTTTTATCGTGATTTCACAAAAATCCACCGTTTCGAACGAAAGAAACCTGAATTTATCAGTTTGAATAGTTAAAAACAGCGTTTTTCTATGTTTTTGCAAGCTTAAAACAGCAATTTTATCGTCATTTCTCATAAATCGCCGTTTTGCACGAAAGAAACGTGAATTTATCAGTTTGAATAGTTAAAAACAGCGTTTTTCTACGTTTTTGCAAGTTTAAAACAGCAATTTTATCGTCATTTCTCATAAATCGCCGTTTCGCACGAAAGAAACAGGAATTTATCCGTTTGAATAGTTAAAAACAGCGATTTTCTATGTTTTTGCAAGTTTAAAACAGCAGTTTTATCGTGATTTCACAAAAATCCACCGTTTCGAACGAAAGAAACCTGAATTTATCAGTTTGAATAGTTAAAAACAGCGTTTTTCTATGTTTTTGCAAGCTTAAAACAGCAATTTTATCGTCATTTCTCATAAATCGCCGTTTTGCACGAAAGAAACGTGAATTTATCAGTTTGAATAGTTAAAAACAGCGTTTTTCTACGTTTTTGCAAGTTTAAAACAGCAGTTTTATCGTGATTTCACAAAAATCCACCGTTTCGAACGAAAGAAACCTGAATTTATCAGTTTGAATAGTTAAAAACAGCGTTTTTTTATGTTTTTGCAAGTTTAAAACAGCAATTTTATCGTCATTTCTCATAAATCGCCGTTTCGCACGAAAGAAACATTAATTTATCAGTTTGAATAGTTGAAAACAGCGTTTTTCTATGTTTTTGCAAGTTTAAAACAGCAATTTTATCGTCATTTTTCATAAATCGCCGTTTCACACGAAAGAAACATGAATTTATCAGTTTGAATAGTTGAAAACAGCGTTTTTCTATGTTTTTGCAAGTTTAAAACAGCAATTTTATCGTCATTTCTCATAAATCGCCGTTTCACACGAAAGAAACATGAATTTATAAGTTTGAATAGTTGAAAACAGTGTTTTTCTATGTTTTTGCAAGTTTAAAACAGCAGTTTTATCGTGATTTCACAAAAATCCACCGTTTCGAACGAAAGAAACCTGAATTTATCAGTTTGAATAGTTAAAAACAGCGTTTTTCTATGTTTTTGCAAGTTTAAAACAGCAATTTTATCGTCATTTCTAATAAATCGCCGTTTCACACGAAAAAAACATGAATTTATCAGTTTGAATAGTTGAAAACAGCGTTTTTCTATGTTTTTGCAAGTTTAAAACAGCAATTTTATCGTCATTTCTCATAAATCGCCGTTTCGCACGAAAGAAACGTGAATTTATCAGTTTGAATAGTTAAAAACAGCGTTTTTCTACGTTTTTGCAAGTTTAAAACAGCAATTTTATCGTCATTTCTCATAAATCGCCGTTTCACACGAATGAAACATGAATTTGTCAGTTTGAATAGTTCAAAACAGCGTTTTTCTATGTTTTTGCAAGTTTAAAACAGCAATTTTATCGTCATTTCTCATAAATCGCCGTTTCGCACGAAAGAAAGATGAATTTGTCAGTTTGAATAGTTCAAAACAGCGTTTTTCTAAGTTTTTGCAAGTTTAAAACAGCAATTTTTACGTCATTTCTCATAAATCGCCGTTTCACACGAAAGAAACATGAATTTATCAGTTTGAATAGTTGAAAACAGCGTTTTTCTATGTTTTTATAAGTTTAAAACAGCAATTTTATCGTCATTTCTCATAAATCGCCGTTTCGCACGAAAGAAACATGAATTTATCCGTTTGAATAGTTAAAAACAGCGATTTTCTATGTTTTTGCAAGTTTAAAACAGCAGTTTTATCGTGATTTCACAAAAATCCACCGTTTCGAACGAAAGAAACCTGAATTTATCAGTTTGAATAGTTAAAAACAGCGTTTTTCTATGTTTTTGCAAGCTTAAAACAGCAATTTTATCGTCATTTCTCATAAATCGCCGTTTTGCACGAAAGAAACGTGAATTTATCAGTTTGAATAGTTAAAAACAGCGTTTTTCTACGTTTTTGCAAGTTTAAAACAGCAATTTTATCGTCATTTCTCATAAATCGCCGTTTCGCACGAAAGAAACAGGAATTTATCCGTTTGAATAGTTAAAAACAGCGATTTTCTATGTTTTTGCAAGTTTAAAACAGCAGTTTTATCGTGATTTCACAAAAATCCACCGTTTCGAACGAAAGAAACCTGAATTTATCAGTTTGAATAGTTAAAAACAGCGTTTTTCTATGTTTTTGCAAGCTTAAAACAGCAATTTTATCGTCATTTCTCATAAATCGCCGTTTTGCACGAAAGAAACGTGAATTTATCAGTTTGAATAGTTAAAAACAGCGTTTTTCTACGTTTTTGCAAGTTTAAAACAGCAATTTTATCGTTATTTCTCATAAATCGCCGTTTCACACGAATGAAACATGAATTTGTCAGTTTGAATAGTTCAAAACAGCGTTTTTCTATGTTTTTGCAAGTTTAAAACAGCAATTTTATCGTCATTTCTCATAAATCGCCGTTTCGCACGAAAGAAACATGAATTTATCCGTTTGAATAGTTAAAAACAGCGATTTTCTATGTTTTTGCAAGTTTAAAACAGCAGTTTTATCGTGATTTCACAAAAATCCACCGTTTCGAACGAAAGAAACGTGAATTTATTAGTTTGAATAGTTAAAAACAGCGTTTTACTATGTTTTTGCAAGTTTAAAACAGCAATTTTATCGTCATTTCTCATAAATCGCCGTTTCACACGAATGAAACATGAATTTATCAGTTTGAATAGTTGAAAACAGCGTTTTTCTATGTTTTTGCAAGTTTAAAACAGCAATTTTATCGTCATTTCTCATAAATCGCCGTTTCACACGAAAGAAACATGAATTTATAAGTTTGAATAGTTGAAAACAGTGTTTTTCTATGTTTTTGCAAGTTTAAAACAGCAGTTTTATCGTGATTTCACAAAAATCCACCGTTTCGAACGAAAGAAACCTGAATTTATCAGTTTGAATAGTTAAAAACAGCGTTTTTCTATGTTTTTCAAGTTTAAAACAGCAATTTTATCATCATTTCTAATAAATCGCCGTTTCACACGAAAGAATCATGAATTTATCAGTTTGAATAGTTGAAAACAGCGTTTTTCTATGTTTTTGCAAGTTTAAAACAGCAATTTTATCGTCATTTCTCATAAATCGCCGTTTCACACGAATGAAACATGAATTTGTCAGTTTGAATAGTTCAAAACAGCGTTTTTCTATGTTTTTGCAAGTTTAAAACAGCAATTTTATCGTCATTTCTCATAAATCGCCGTTTCGCACGAAAGAAAGATGAATTTGTCAGTTTGAATAGTTCAAAACAGCGTTTTTCTATGTTTTTGCAAGTTTAAAACAGCAATTTTTACGTCATTTCTCATAAATCGCCGTTTCACACGAAAGAAACATGAATTTATCAGTTTGAATAGTTGAAAACAGCGTTATTCTTTGTTTTTGCAAGTTTAAAACAGCAATTTTATCGTCATTTCTCATAAATCGCCGTTTCGCACGAAAGAAACATGAATTTATCCGTTTGAATAGTTAAAAACAGCGAATTTCTATGTTTTTGCAAGTTTAAAACAGCAGTTTTATCGTGATTTCACAAAAATCCACCGTTTCGAACGAAAGAAACGTGAATTTATTAGTTTGAATAGTTAAAAACAGCGTTTTACTATGTTTTTGCAAGTTTAAAACAGCATTTTTATCGTCATTTCTCATAAATCGCCGTTTCACACGAATGAAACATGAATTTATCAGTTTGAATAGTTGAAAACAGCGTTTTTCTATGTTTTTGCAAGTTTAAAACAGCAATTTTATCGTCATTTCTCATAAATCGCCGTTTCACACGAAAGAAACATGAATTTATAAGTTTGAATAGTTGAAAACAGTGTTTTTCTATGTTTTTGCAAGTTTAAAACAGCAGTTTTATCGTGATTTCACAAAAATCCACCGTTTCGAACGAAAGAAACCTGAATTTATCAGTTTGAATAGTTAAAAACAGCGTTTTTCTATGTTTTTCAAGTTTAAAACAGCAATTTTATCATCATTTCTAATAAATCGCCGTTTCACACGAAAGAATCATGAATTTATCAGTTTGAATAGTTGAAAACAGCGTTTTTCTATGTTTTTGCAAGTTTAAAACAGCAATTTTATCGTCATTTCTCATAAATCGCCGTTTCACACGAATGAAACATGAATTTGTCAGTTTGAATAGTTCAAAACAGCGTTTTTCTATGTTTTTGCAAGTTTAAAACAGCAATTTTATCGTCATTTCTCATAAATCGCCGTTTCGCACGAAAGAAAGATGAATTTGTCAGTTTGAATAGTTCAAAACAGCGTTTTTCTATGTTTTTGCAAGTTTAAAACAGCAATTTTTACGTCATTTCTCATAAATCGCCGTTTCACACGAAAGAAACATGAATTTATCAGTTTGAATAGTTGAAAACAGCGTTATTCTTTGTTTTTGCAAGTTTAAAACAGCAATTTTATCGTCATTTCTCATAAATCGCCGTTTCGCACGAAAGAAACATGAATTTATCCGTTTGAATAGTTAAAAACAGCGATTTTCTATGTTTTTGCAAGTTTAAAACAGAAGTTTTATCGTGATTTCACAAAAATCCACCGTTTCGAACGAAAGAAACCTGATTTTATCAGTTTGAATAGTTAAAAACAGCGTTTTTCTATATTTTTGCAAGTTTAAAACAGCAATTTTATCGTCATTTCTCATAAATCGCCGTTTCACACGAAAGAAACATGAATTTGTCAGTTTGAATAGTTCAAAACAGCGATTTTCTATGTTTTTGCAAGTTTAAAACAGCAGTTTTATCGTGATTTCACAAAAATCCACCGTTTCGAACGAAAGAAACCTGAATTTATCAGTTTGAATAGTTAAAAACAGCGTTTTTCTATGTTTTTGCAAGTTTAAAACAGCAATTTTATCGTCATTTTTCATAAATCGCCGTTTCACACGAAAGAAACATGAATTTATCAGTTTGAATAGTTGAAAACAGCGTTTTTATATGTTTTTGCAAGTTTAAAACAGCAATTTTATCGTCATTTCTCATAAATCGCCGTTTCACACGAAAGAAACATGAATTTATAAGTTTGAATAGTTGAAAACAGTGTTTTTCTATGTTTTTGCAAGTTTAAAACAGCAGTTTTATCGTGATTTCTCAAAAATCCACCGTTTCGAACGAAAGAAACCTGAATTTATCAGTTTGAATAGTTAAAAACAGCGTTTTTCTATGTTTTTGCAAGTTTAAAACAGCAATTTTATCGTCATTTCTAATAAATCGCCGTTTCACACGAAAGAAACATGAATTTATCAGTTTGAATAGTTGAAAACAGCGTTTTTCTATGTTTTTGCAAGTTTAAAACAGCAATTTTATCGTCATTTCTCATAAATCGCCGTTTCGCACGAAAGAAACGTGAATTTATCAGTTTGAATAGTTAAAAACAGCGTTTTTCTACGTTTTTGCAAGTTTAAAACAGCAATTTTATCGTCATTTCTCATAAATCGCCGTTTCACACGAATGAAACATGAATTTGTCAGTTTGAATAGTTCAAAACAGCGTTTTTCTATGTTTTTGCAAGTTTAAAACAGCAATTTTATCGTCATTTCTCATAAATCGCCGTTTCGCACGAAAGAAAGATGAATTTGTCAGTTTGAATAGTTCAAAACAGCGTTTTTCTATGTTTTTGCAAGTTTAAAACAGCAATTTTTACGTCATTTCTCATAAATCGCCGTTTCACACGAAAGAAACACGAATTTATCAGTTTGAATAGTTGAAAACAGCGTTTTTCTATGTTTTTGCAAGTTTAAAACAGCAATTTTATCGTCATTTCTCATAAATCGCCGTTTCACACGAAAGAAACATGAATTTATAAGTTTGAATAGTTGAAAACAGTGTTTTTCTATGTTTTTGCAAGTTTAAAACAGCAGTTTTATCGTGATTTCACAAAAATCCACCGTTTCGAACGAAAGAAACCTGAATTTATCAGTTTGAATAGTTAAAAACAGCGTTTTTCTATGTTTTTCAAGTTTAAAACAGCAATTTTATCATCATTTCTAATAAATCGCCGTTTCACACGAAAGAATCATGAATTTATCAGTTTGAATAGTTGAAAACAGCGTTTTTCTATGTTTTTGCAAGTTTAAAACAGCAATTTTATCGTCATTTTTCATAAATCGCCGTTTCACACGAATGAAACATGAATTTGTCAGTTTGAATAGTTCAAAACAGCGTTTTTCTATGTTTTTGCAAGTTTAAAACAGCAATTTTATCGTCATTTCTCATAAATCGCCGTTTCGCACGAAAGAAAGATGAATTTGTCAGTTTGAATAGTTCAAAACAGCGTTTTTCTATGTTTTTGCAAGTTTAAAACAGCAATTTTTACGTCATTTCTCATAAATCGCCGTTTCACACGAAAGAAACATGAATTTATCAGTTTGAATAGTTGAAAACAGCGTTATTCTTTGTTTTTGCAAGTTTAAAACAGCAATTTTATTGTCATTTCTCATAAATCGCCGTTTCGCACGAAAGAAACATGAATTTATCCGTTTGAATAGTTAAAAACAGCGATTTTCTATGTTTTTGCAAGTTTAAAACAGAAGTTTTATCGTGATTTCACAAACAACCACCGTTTCGAACGAAAGAAACCTGAATTTATCAGTTTGAATAGTTAAAAACAGCGTTTTTCTATATTTTTGCAAGTTTAAAACAGCAATTTTATCGTCATTTCTCATAAATCGCCGTTTCACACGAAAGAAACATGAATTTGTCAGTTTGAATAGTTCAAAACAGCGATTTTCTATGTTTTTGCAAGTTTAAAACAGCAGTTTTATCGTGATTTCACAAAAATCCACCGTTTCGAACGAAAGAAACCTGAATTTATCAGTTTGAATAGTTAAAAACAGCGTTTTTCTATGTTTTTGCAAGTTTAAAACAGCAATTTTATCGTCATTTTTCATAAATCGCCGTTTCACACGAAAGAAACATGAATTTATCAGTTTGAATAGTTGAAAACAGCGTTTTTATATGTTTTTGCAAGTTTAAAACAGCAATTTTATCGTCATTTCTCATAAATCGCCGTTTCACACGAAAGAAACATGAATTTATAAGTTTGAATAGTTGAAAACAGTGTTTTTCTATGTTTTTGCAAGTTTAAAACAGCAGTTTTATCGTGATTTCACAAAAATCCACCGTTTCCAACGAAAGAAACCTGAATTTATCAGTTTGAATAGTTAAAAACAGCGTTTTTCTATGTTTTTGCAAGTTTAAAACAGCAATTTTATCGTCATTTCTAATAAATCGCCGTTTCACACGAAAGAAACATGAATTTATCAGTTTGAATAGTTGAAAACAGCGTTTTTCTATGTTTTTGCAAGTTTAAAACAGCAATTTTATCGTCATTTCTCATAAATCGCCGTTTCGCACGAAAGAAACGTGAATTTATCAGTTTGAATAGTTAAAAACAGCGTTTTTCTACGTTTTTGCAAGTTTAAAACAGCAATTTTATCGTCATTTCTCATAAATCGCCGTTTCACACGAATGAAACATGAATTTGTCAGTTTGAATAGTTCAAAACAGCGTTTTTCTATGTTTTTGCAAGTTTAAAACAGCAATTTTATCGTCATTTCTCATAAATCGCCGTTTCGCACGAAAGAAAGATGAATTTGTCAGTTTGAATAGTTCAAAACAGCGTTTTTCTATGTTTTTGCAAGTTTAAAACAGCAATTTTTACGTCATTTCTCATAAATCGCCGTTTCACACGAAAGAAACACGAATTTATCAGTTTGAATAGTTGAAAACAGCGTTTTTCTATGTTTTTGCAAGTTTAAAACAGCAATTTTATCGTCATTTCTCATAAATCGCCGTTTCACACGAAAGAAACATGAATTTATAAGTTTGAATAGTTGAAAACAGTGTTTTTCTATGTTTTTGCAAGTTTAGAACAGCAGTTTTATCGTGATTTCACAAAAATCCACCGTTTCGAACGAAAGAAACCTGAATTTATCAGTTTGAATAGTTAAAAACAGCGTTTTTCTATGTTTTTCAAGTTTAAAACAGCAATTTTATCATCATTTCTAATAAATCGCCGTTTCACACGAAAGAATCATGAATTTATCAGTTTGAATAGTTGAAAACAGCGTTTTTCTATGTTTTTGCAAGTTTAAAACAGCAATTTTATCGTCATTTCTCATAAATCGCCGTTTCACACGAATTTTGTGAAAATGAAGAATAAATGGGCGAAGTTTGATGAATGTAAGTTTGCTACGTGGAATGTCAGAGGTATAAATGGAAAGAAAAATGAATTGATGTCTGCAATGCGTACGTATAATGTGGATGTTTTATGTGTAAGTGAAACGATGCAGAAAGGTTGTGGCGAGGAAGAGGTGGATGGAATGTTTTGTTTATGGTCGGGTGTGTGTGCGAATGCTAGAGCGAAACATGGTGTGGGTATGGTTGTAAGTGAACGAATGAAAGCATGTATTAGAAATTATGGTTGTATTTCGGAGAGAATTTTATGGTGCAGATTAAAGGTAGGCTTTCATAGAATCTTCGTTGTGTCCGTTTACGGCCCAACTGAATCTGAAAGTGATCTTGCAAAGGATCAATTTTGGAATTTGTTAGATAGCGTGATTGATGCGTGTGATCCTGGCGAGAAAGTGATTGTTTGTGGTGATTTGAATGGTTGGGTGGGTGTAAAGAGTAGTGTGTCTGGTAGCGTGTTAGGTAAATTTGGGGATTCTAGAGTGAATGATAACGGTAGGAAAATAGTCTCTTTTTGTATGGAGCGGAACCTCTTCATATCCAATTCCATTTTTAAGCATAAGTTAGCTCATATATATACATGGGAGAATGTAAGTACGAATAGACGTAGTGTGATTGATTTTGTTTTGTATGATGAGCGCTTGAGGAGTTTGGTTGTTGATACGCGTGTGAAAAGAGGGGCTGAGCTTGGAACGAATGACCATTATTTGGTTGTGTCGCGTATACGTCTAGGTAAGTGTTGGAGAATGAGGGTACAAGGTTCTGGGAGCTTGTTTCGTGTGAAATCCAATGTTTTGCAGAATGAGGATGTTCGAGGGTTATTTGTAGAGAAATTGAATGAATCTTTGCCTGAATGTGAGCCTAATTTTGATTGTTGCATAAATGATGTTTGGGTGAAATTTAAGGGCATTGTCCTTCAATGTGCGAAAGAAATTTGTGGTGAATCTAAGTTAGGCTGTCGTTCGAGGAATGCATGGTGGAATGAAGAAGTGAAAGAAGCGATTGAGGAGAAAAAGAGGGCGTATTTGAGATTTTTGAATGTGAAGGATGTACCAGGAACTTTGCGTGATGAATGCCTGATGGAATACAAGAGGAAGAATAAATGTGTTAAGAGAGTCGTAAGAGAAAGTAAGGCACGTTTCGATGAATTGATGAGTGAAAGATTAACGAATGATTTTAGTATGAATAAGAGAATGTTTTGGCAGACTGTAAAGAGATTGAGAGGTGGGAGTGCAAGACCAGTGAAAGCAATTAAGAGTGCGAATGGTGAGTTGTTGTGGAATGAGTCACATGTTAGGAATAGATGGTGTGAGTATTTTAAGGAATTGTATGGTGGTGTAAATGGAGTGAATAATAATAGGGGAGGGAATGCAAGAAATGCTAGAAACGTTGAATGGGATATAGATGAAAGTGATGTCAGCTTTGCATTGATGCGTCTAAAGAATGGTAAGGCTCCCGGTTTGGATGGCATAACAAATGAAATGTTGAAATATGGTGGTGAAAGATTATTTGATTGGTTAGTTTATTTGTTCAGATTTTGTTTGAAACGGTGCGTGGCTCCTGATGATTGGAAACGTGCTGTTATTTGTCCTTTATTTAAAGGCAAAGGCAGTTCGAGTGAATGTACAAATTTTCGAGCGATAAGTTTATTGAGTGTGGTAGGGAAGTTGTATGGAAAAATCTTAATTCATAAGGTGCGAGCCTTAACAATTTCGAAGTTAAGTGGTATGCAAGGAGGTTTTTTGCCTGAGAGAGGTTGTGTAGATCAATTGTTTTCTCTTCGAATGATTGTTGAGAAGTCACTTGATAAGAAAAAAAAGGTGTTCTGTGGCTTTCTCGATTTAAAGAAAGCGTATGACAGTGTTCTTCGAGAGACTATGTGGGATGTACTTGTAGAGTACGGTGTGGATGGTAATTTGTTGGGAGCGATTCGAGCGTTGTATGAAGGAAGTGAGGCTGCGGTGAGAGTTGATGGTAGATTGAGTGATTGGTTTCGTATAGATGTTGGTGTGAAACAGGGTTGTGGAATGTCTCCTTGGTTGTTTAATTTGTATATGGATGTGTTGTTACGAAAGGCATTGAGTGGAACGGATGGTGTACGTATTGGTGGACGTATAGTGCCTGCGTTAGCTTATGCGGATGATGTTGTTGTGTTGGGTGAAACTGAGGAGCAATTGAGAAGAATGATTGTGAGCATAAATGAAGTAGGGAAAGGTTTAAATCTGCTATTGAATGTCGATAAATGTAAAGTGTTGGTGTTTGAGAAGAATGATTTGGTGACTGATTGTAATGTTTCAGTGAATGGTGTGAGACTGGAACAAGTGAATGAATTTGTATATTTGGGTAGTATGTTCTCGAGGGATGGACGTATTGACCGGGAGATTGAAAGGCGAGTGTCTGCAGGGTGCAAGGTATTGGGTGCTCTGGGTACATTTGCTCGAAACGTGAATGTATCTAGAGATGCTCGATTGAGTGTTTATAATGGTGTGTTAGTGCCTACATTGATGTATGGTTCTGAATGTTGGGTGTGGATGAAGAAGCATGAACGACGTATAGCTGCTGTGGAAATGAGATATTTGAGAGGAGTATGTGGGTATACGAGACGTGATCATATACGGAATACATTGGTGTATGATGAGTGTGGGATTGAGAAGAATGTTGTTAAGAAAGTGGGAGTGAGTCAGTTGAGGTGGTTTGGACATGTTGAGCGAATGTCGAATGAAAGGTTGGTAAAACTAATATATGTGGGTGAGATTGAAGGTGAACGATTGCGCGGGCGTCCGAGGAATAACTGGTTGGGTATGATTGATGGTTTGTTGCGTGAACGAATGATTCCGAGTGTGAAAAATAAACGAGCATGTATGAATCGCACTATGAATGTGGACGAGGCGAAAGTGGTGTGTCAGGATAGGAATGTTTGGAGGAGATTGATTGTTGGTTGACTGTTTTTCTGGGTTCGTGCTACCCCACTAAGTGGGACATAGCGTGACGTTATGTATGTATGTATGTATGTATGAAACATGAATTTGTCAGTTTGAATAGTTCAAAACAGCGTTTTTCTATGTTTTTGCAAGTTTAAAACAGCAATTTTATCGTCATTTCTCATAAATCGCCGTTTCGCACGAAAGAAAGATGAATTTGTCAGTTTGAATAGTTCAAAACAGCGTTTTTCTATGTTTTTGCAAGTTTAAAAAAGCAATTTTTACGTCATTTCTCATAAATCGCCGTTTCACACGAAAGAAACATGAATTTATCAGTTTGAATAGTTGAAAACAGCGTTTTTCTATGTTTTTGCAAGTTTAAAACAGCAATTTTATCGTCATTTCTCATAAATCGCCGTTTCGCACGAAAGAAACATGAATTTATCCGTTTGAATAGTTAAAAACAGCGAATTTCTATGTTTTTGCAAGTTTAAAACAGCAGTTTTATCGTGATTTCACAAAAATCCACCGTTTCGAACGAAAGAAACCTAAATTTATCAGTTTGAATAGTTAAAAACAGCGTTTTTCTATGTTTTTGCAAGTTTAAAACAGCAATTTTATCGTCATTTCTCATAAATCGCCGTTTCACACGAAAGAAACATGAATTTATCTGTTTGAATAGTTAAAAACAGCGTTTTTCTATGTTTTTGCAAGTTTAAAACAGCAATTTTATCGTCATTTCTCATAAATCGCCGTTTCACACGAAAGAAACCTGAATTTATCAGTTTGAATAGTTAAAAACAGCGTTTTTCTATGTTTTTGCAATTTTAAAACAGCAATTTTATCGTCATTTCTCATAAATCGCCGTTTCACACGAAAGAAACATGAATTTGTCAGTTTAAATAGTTCAAAACAGCGATTTTCTATATTTTTGCAAGTTTAAAACAGCAGTTTTATCGTGATTTCACAAAAATCCACCGTTTCGAACGAAAGAAACCTGAATTTATCAGTTTGAATAGTTAAAAACAGCGTTTTTCTATGTTTTTGCAAGTTTAAAACAGCAGTTTTATCGTGATTTCACAAAAATCCACCGTTTCGAACGAAAGAAACCTGAATTTATCAGTTTGAATAGTTAAAAACAGCGTTTTTCTATGTTTTTGCAAGTTTAAAACAGCAATTTTATCGTCATTTCACATAAATCGCCGTGTCACACGAAAGAAACATGAATTTGTCAGTTTGAATAGTTCAAAACAGCGTTTTTCTATGTTTTTGCAAGTTTAAAACAGCAATTTTATTGTCATTTCTAATAAATCGCCGTTTCGCACGAAAGAAACATGAATTTGTCAGTTTGAATAGTTCAAAACAGCGTTTTTCTATGTTTTTGCAAGTTTAAAACAGCAATTTTATCGTCATTTCTCATTAATCGCCGTTTCGCGCGAAAGAAACATGAATTTGTCAGTTTGAATAGTTGAAAACAGCGTTTTCCTATGTTTTTGCAAGTTTAAAACAGCAATTTTATCGTCATTTCTCATAAATCGCCGTTTCACATGAAAGAAACATGAATTTTTAGTTTGAATAGTTCAAAACAGCGTTTTTCTATGTTTTTACAAGTTTAAAACAGCAGTTTTATCGTGATTTCACAAAAATCCACCGTTTCGAACGAAAGAAACCTGAATTTATCAGTTTGAATAGTTCAAACCAGCGTTTTTCTATGTTTTTGCAAGTTTAAAACAGCAGTTTTAACGTCATTTCTCATAAATCGCCGTTTCACACGAAAGAAACTTGAATTTATCAGTTTGAATAGTTGAAAACAGCGTTTTTCTATGTTTTTGCAAGTTTAAAACAGAAATTTTATCGTCATTTCTCATAAATCGCCGTTTCACACGAAAGAAACATGAATTTATCAGTTTGAATAGTTGAAAACAGCGTTTTTCTATGTTTTTGCAAGTTTAAATTAGCAATTTTATCGTCATTTCTCATAAATTGCCGTTTCGCACGAAAGAAACATGAATTTATCAGTTTGAATAGTTGAAAACAGCGTTTTTCTATGTTTTTGCTAGTTTAAAACAGCAATTTTATCGTTATTTCTCATAAATCGCCGTTTCACACGAAAGAAACATGAATTTGTCAGTTTGAATAGTTCAAAACAGCGTTTTTCTATGTTTTTGCAAATTTAAAACAGCATTTTTATCGTCATTTCTCATAAATCGCCGTTTCGCACGAAAAAAACCTGAATTTATCAGTTTGAATAGTTAAAAACAGCGTTTTTCTATGTTTTTGCAAGTTTAAAACAGCAATTTTATCGTCATTTCTCATAAATCGCCGTTTCACACGAAAGAAACATGTATTTATCAGTTTAAATAGTTGAAAACAGCGTATTTCTAGGTTTTTGCAAGTTTAAAACAGCAATTTTATCATCATTTCTCATAAATCGCCGTTTCACACGAAAGAAACATGAATTTATCAGTTTGAATAGTTGAAAACAGCGTTTTTCTATGTTTCTGCAAGTTAAAAACAGCAATTTTATCGTCATTTCTCATAAATCGCCGTTTCACACGAAAGAAACATGAATTTGTCAGTTTGAATAGTTCAAAACAACGTTTTTCTATGTTTTTGCAAGAATAAAACAGCAATTTTATCGTCATTTCTCATAAATCGCCGTTTCACACGATAGAAACATGAATTTGTCAGTTTGAATAGTTCAAAACAGCGTTTTTCTATGTTTTTGCAAGTTTAAAACAGCAGTTTTAACGTCATTTCTCATAAATCGCCGTTTCACACGAAAGAAACTTGAATTTATCAGTTTGAATAGTTGAAAAGAGCGTTTTTCTATGTTTTTGCAAGTTTAAAACAGCAATTTTATCGTCATTTCTCATAAATCGCCGTTTCACACGAAAGAAACATGAATTTATCAGTTTGAATAGTGGAAAACAGCGTTTTTCTATGTTTTTGCAAGTTTAAAACAGCAATTTTATCGTCATTTTTCATAAATCGCTGTTTCACACAAAAGAAACATGAATTTGTCAGTTTGAATAGTTCAAAACAGCGTTTTTCTATGTTTTTGCAAGTTTAAAACAGCAATTTTATCGTCATTTCTCATAAATCGCCGTTTCGCACGAAAGAAATCTGAATTTATCAGTTTGAATAGTAAAAACCGGGTTTTTCTATGTTTTTGCAAGTTTAAAACAGCAATTTTATCGTCATTTCTCATAAATCGCCGTTTCACACGAAAGAAACATGAATTTATCAGTTTGAATAGTTGAAAACAGCGTTTTTCTATGTTTTTGCAAGTTTAAAACAGCAATTTTATCGTCATTTCTCATAAATCGCCGTTTCACACGAAAGAAACATGAATTTGTCAGTTTAAATAGTTCAAAACAGCAATTTTCTATGTTTTTGCAAGTTTAAAACAGCAGTTTTATCGTGATTTCACAAAAATCCACCGTTTCGAACGAAAGAAACCTGAATTTATCAGTTTGAATAGTTAAAAACAGCGTTTTTCTATGTTTTTGCAAGTTTAAAACAGCAGTTTTATCGTGATTTCACAAAAATCCACCGTTTCGAACGAAAGAAACCTGAATTTATCAGTTTGAATAGTTAAAAACAGCGTTTTTCTATGTTTTTGCAAGTTTAAAACAGCAATTTTATCGTCATTTCACATAAATCGCCGTGTCACACGAAAGAAACATGAATTTGTCAGTTTGAATAGTTCAAAACAGCGTTTTTCTATGTTTTTGCAAGTTTAAAACAGCAATTTTATTGTCATTTCTAATAAATCGCCGTTTCGCACGAAAGAAACATGAATTTGTCAGTTTGAATAGTTCAAAACAGCGTTTTTCTATGTTTTTGCAAGTTTAAAACAGCAATTTTATCGTCATTTCTCATTAATCGCCGTTTCGCGCGAAAGAAACATGAATTTGTCAGTTTGAATAGTTGAAAACAGCGTTTTCCTATGTTTTTGCAAGTTTAAAACAGCAATTTTATCGTCATTTCTCATAAATCGCCGTTTCACATGAAAGAAACATGAATTTTTAGTTTGAATAGTTCAAAACAGCGTTTTTCTATGTTTTTACAAGTTTAAAACAGCAGTTTTATCGTGATTTCACAAAAATCCACCGTTTCGAACGAAAGAAACCTGAATTTATCAGTTTGAATAGTTCAAACCAGCGTTTTTCTATGTTTTTGCAAGTTTAAAACAGCAGTTTTAACGTCATTTCTCATAAATCGCCGTTTCACACGAAAGAAACTTGAATTTATCAGTTTGAATAATTGAAAACAGCGTTTTTCTATGTTTTTGCAAGTTTAAAACAGAAATTTTATCGTCATTTCTCATAAATCGCCGTTTCACACGAAAGAAACATGAATTTATCAGTTTGAATAGTTGAAAACAGCGTTTTTCTATGTTTTTGCAAGTTTAAAACAGCAATTTTATCGTCATTTCTCAATAAATTGCCGTTTCGCACGAAAGAAACATGAATTTATCAGTTTGAATAGTTGAAAACAGCGTTTTTCTATGTTTTTGCAAGTTTAAAACAGCAAT
This sequence comes from Poecilus cupreus, assembly GCA_963942605.1. Lineage (NCBI taxonomy): Eukaryota > Metazoa > Arthropoda > Insecta > Coleoptera > Carabidae > Poecilus > Poecilus cupreus. Next base: position 35,761 of record CAWWDY010002607.1, read on the forward strand.
TTTATCGTTATTTCTCATAAATCGCCGTTTCACACGAAAGAAACATGAATTTGTCAGTTTGAATAGTTCAAAACAGCGTTTTTCTATGTTTTTGCAAATTTAAAACAGCATTTTTATCGTCATTTCTCATAAATCGCCGTTTCGCACGAAAAAAACCTGAATTTATCAGTTTGAATAGTTGAAAAGAGCGTTTTTCTATGTTTTTGCAAGTTTAAAACAGCAATTTTATCGTCATTTCTCATAAATCGCCGTTTCACACGAAAGAAACATGAATTTATCAGTTTGAATAGTGGAAAACAGCGTTTTTCTATGTTTTTGCAAGTTTAAAACAGCAATTTTATCGTCATTTTTCATAAATCGCTGTTTCACACAAAAGAAACATGAATTTGTCAGTTTGAATAGTTCAAAACAGCGTTTTTCTATGTTTTTGCAAGTTTAAAACAGCAATTTTATCGTCATTTCTCATAAATCGCCGTTTCGCACGAAAGAAATCTGAATTTATCAGTTTGAATAGTAAAAACCGGGTTTTTCTATGTTTTTGCAAGTTTAAAACAGCAATTTTATCGTCATTTCTCATAAATCGCCGTTTCACACGAAAGAAACATGAATTTATCAGTTTGAATAATTGAAAACAGCGTTTTTCTATGTTTTTGCAAGTTTAAAACAGCAATTTTATCGTCATTTCTCATAAATCGCCGTTTCACACGAAAGAAACATGAATTTATCAGTTTGAATAGTTGAAAAAAGCGTTTTTCTATGTTTTTGCAAGTTTAAAACAGCAATTTTATCGTCTTTTCTCATTAATCGCCGTTTCACACGAAAAAACATGAATTTGTCAGTTTGAATAGTTCAAAACAGCGTTTTTCTATGTTTTTGCAAGTTTAAAACAGCAGTTTTATCGTGATTTCACAAAAATCCACCGTTTCGAACGAAACAAACCTGAATTTATCAGTTTTAATAGTTAAAAACAGCGTTTTTCTATGTTTTTGCAAGTTTAAAACAGCAATTTTATCGTCATTTCTCATAAATCGCCGTTTCACACGAAAGAAACATGAATTTATCAGTTTGAATAGTTGAAAACAGCGTTTTTCTATGTTTTTGCAAATTTAAAACAGCAATTTTATCGTCATTTCTCATAAATCGCCGTTTCGCACGAAAGAAACATGAATCATAAATCGCCGTTTCACACGAAAGAAACATGAATTTGTCAGTTTGAATAGTTCAAAACAGCTTTTTTCTAAGTTTTTGCAAGTTTAAAACAACAATTTTATCGTCATTTCTCATAAATCGCCGTTTAACACGAAAGAAACATGAATTTATCAGTTTGAATAGTTAAAAACAGCATTTTTCTATGTTTTTGCAAGTATAAAACAGCAATTTTATCGTCATTTCTAATAAATAGCCGTTTCACACGAAAGAAACCTGAATTTATCAATTTGAATAGTTAAAAACAGCGTTTTTCTATGTTTTTGCAAGTTTAAAACAGCAATTTTATCGTCATTTCTCATAAATCGCCGTTTCGCACGAAAGAAACCTGAATTTATCAGTTTGAATAGTTATAAACAGCGTTTTTCTATGTTTTTGCAAGTTTAAAACAGCAAATTTAACGTCATTTCTCATAAATCGCCGTTTCGCACGAAAGAAACATAAATTTATCAGTTTTAATAGTTAAAAACAGCGTTTTTCTATGTTTTTGCAAGTTTAAAACAGCAATTTTATCGTCATTTCTCATAAATCGCCGTTTCACACGAAAAAAACATGAATTTATCAGTTTGAATAGTTGAAAACAGAGTTTTTCAATGTTTTTGCAAGTTTAAAACAGCAATTTTATCGTCATTTCTCAAAAATCGCCGTTTCGCACGAAAGAAACATGAATCATAAATCGCCGTTTCACACGAAAGAAACATGAATTTATCAATTTGAATAGTTAAAAACAGCGTTTTTCTATGTTTTTGCAAGTTTAAAACAGCAATTTTATCGTCATTTCTCATAAATCGCCGTTTCGCACGAAAGAAACCTGAATTTGTCAGTTTGAATAGTTAAAAACAGCATTTTTCTATGTTTTTGCAAGTATAAAACAGCAATTTTATCGTCATTTCTAATAAATAGCCGTTTCACACGAAAGAAACCTGAATTTATCAATTTGAATAGTTAAAAACAGCGTTTTTCTATGTTTTTGCAAGTTTAAAACAGCAATTTTATCGTCATTTCTCATAAATCGCCGTTTCGCACGAAAGAAACCTGAATTTATCAGTTTGAATAGTTATAAACAGCGTTTTTCTATGTTTTTGCAAGTTTAAAACAGCAAATTTAACGTCATTTCTCATAAATCGCCGTTTCGCACGAAAGAAACATAAATTTATCAGTTTTAATAGTTAAAAACAGCGTTTTTCTATGTTTTTGCAAGTTTAAAACAGCAATTTTATCGTCATTTCTCATAAATCGCCGTTTCACACGAAAAAAACATGAATTTATCAGTTTGAATAGTTGAAAACAGAGTTTTTCAATGTTTTTGCAAGTTTAAAACAGCAATTTTATCGTCATTTCTCAAAAATCGCCGTTTCGCACGAAAGAAACATGAATCATAAATCGCCGTTTCACACGAAAGAAACATGAATTTATCAATTTGAATAGTTAAAAACAGCGTTTTTCTATGTTTTTGCAAGTTTAAAACAGCAATTTTATCGTCATTTCTCATAAATCGCCGTTTCGCACGAAAGAAACCTGAATTTGTCAGTTTGAATAGTTAAAAACAGCATTTTTCTATGTTTTTGCAAGTATAAAACAGCAATTTTATCGTCATTTCTAATAAATAGCCGTTTCACACGAAAGAAACCTGAATTTATCAATTTGAATAGTTAAAAACAGCGTTTTTCTATGTTTTTGCAAGTTTAAAACAGCAATTTTATCGTCATTTCTCATAAATCGCCGTTTCGCACGAAAGAAACCTGAATTTATCAGTTTGAATAGTTATAAACAGCGTTTTTCTATGTTTTTGCAAGTTTAAAACAGCAAATTTAACGTCATTTCTCATAAATCGCCGTTTCGCACGAAAGAAACATAAATTTATCAGTTTTAATAGTTAAAAACAGCGTTTTTCTATGTTTTTGCAAGTTTAAAACAGCAATTTTATCGTCATTTCTCATAAATCGCCGTTTCACACGAAAAAAACATGAATTTATCAGTTTGAATAGTTGAAAACAGAGTTTTTCAATGTTTTTGCAAGTTTAAAACAGCAATTTTATCGTCATTTCTCATAAATCGCCGTTTCACACGAAAGAAACATGAATTTATCAGTTTGAATAGTTGAAAACAGCGTTTTTCTATGTTTTTGCAAGTTTAAAACAGCAATTTTATCGTCATTTCTCATAAATTGCCGTTTCGCACGAAAGAAACATGAATTTATCAGTTTGAATAGTTGAAAACAGCGTTTTTCTATGTTTTTGCAAGTTTAAAACAGCAATTTTATCGTTATTTCTCATAAATCGCCGTTTCACACGAAAGAAACATGAATTTGTCAGTTTGAATAGTTCAAAACAGCGTTTTTCTATGTTTTTGCAAATTTAAAACAGCATTTTTATCGGCATTTCTCATAAATCGCCGTTTCGCACGAAAAAAACCTGAATTTATCAGTTTGAATAGTTAAAAACAGCGTTTTTCTATGTTTTTGCAAGTTTTAAACAGCAATTTTATCGTCATTTCTCATAAATCGCCGTTTCACACGAAAGAAACATGTATTTATCAGTTTAAATAGTTGAAAACAGCGTATTTCTAGGTTTTTGCAAGTTTAAAACAGCAATTTTATCATCATTTCTCATAAATCGCCGTTTCACACGAAAGAAACATGAATTTATCAGTTTGAATAGTTGAAAACAGCGTTTTTCTATGTTTCTGCAAGTTAAAAACAGCAATTTTATCGTCATTTCTCATAAATCGCCGTTTCACACGAAAGAAACATGAATTTGTCAGTTTGAATAGTTCAAAACAACGTTTTTCTATGTTTTTGCAAGAATAAAACAGCAATTTTATCGTCATTTCTCATAAATCGCCGTTTCACACGATAGAAACATGAATTTGTCAGTTTGAATAGTTCAAAACAGCGTTTTTCTATGTTTTTGCAAGTTTAAAACAGCAGTTTTAACGTCATTTCTCATAAATCGCCGTTTCACACGAAAGAAACTTGAATTTATCAGTTTGAATAGTTGAAAAGAGCGTTTTTCTATGTTTTTGCAAGTTTAAAACAGCAATTTTATCGTCATTTCTCATAAATCGCCGTTTCACACGAAAGAAACATGAATTTATCAGTTTGAATAGTGGAAAACAGCGTTTTTCTATGTTTTTGCAAGTTTAAAACAGCAATTTTATCGTCATTTTTCATAAATCGCTGTTTCACACAAAAGAAACATGAATTTGTCAGTTTGAATAGTTCAAAACAGCGTTTTTCTATGTTTTTGCAAGTTTAAAACAGCAATTTTATCGTCATTTCTCATAAATCGCCGTTTCGCACGAAAGAAATCTGAATTTATCAGTTTGAATAGTAAAAACCGGGTTTTTCTATGTTTTTGCAAGTTTAAAACAGCAATTTTATCGTCATTTCTCATAAATCGCCGTTTCACACGAAAGAAACATGAATTTATCAGTTTGAATAGTTGAAAACAGCGTTTTTCTATGTTTTTGCAAGTTTAAAACAGCAATTTTATCGTCATTTCTCATAAATCGCCGTTTCACACGAAAGAAACATGAATTTGTCAGTTTAAATAGTTCAAAACAGCAATTTTCTATGTTTTTGCAAGTTTAAAACAGCAGTTTTATCGTGATTTCACAAAAATCCACCGTTTCGAACGAAAGAAACCTGAATTTATCAGTTTGAATAGTTAAAAACAGCGTTTTTCTATGTTTTTGCAAGTTTAAAACAGCAGTTTTATCGTGATTTCACAAAAATCCACCGTTTCGAACGAAAGAAACCTGAATTTATCAGTTTGAATAGTTAAAAACAGCGTTTTTCTATGTTTTTGCAAGTTTAAAACAGCAATTTTATCGTCATTTCACATAAATCGCCGTGTCACACGAAAGAAACATGAATTTGTCAGTTTGAATAGTTCAAAACAGCGTTTTTCTATGTTTTTGCAAGTTTAAAACAGCAATTTTATTGTCATTTCTAATAAATCGCCGTTTCGCACGAAAGAAACATGAATTTGTCAGTTTGAATAGTTCAAAACAGCGTTTTTCTATGTTTTTGCAAGTTTAAAACAGCAATTTTATCGTCATTTCTCATTAATCGCCGTTTCGCGCGAAAGAAACATGAATTTGTCAGTTTGAATAGTTGAAAACAGCGTTTTCCTATGTTTTTGCAAGTTTAAAACAGCAATTTTATCGTCATTTCTCATAAATCGCCGTTTCACATGAAAGAAACATGAATTTTTAGTTTGAATAGTTCAAAACAGCGTTTTTCTATGTTTTTACAAGTTTAAAACAGCAGTTTTATCGTGATTTCACAAAAATCCACCGTTTCGAACGAAAGAAACCTGAATTTATCAGTTTGAATAGTTCAAACCAGCGTTTTTCTATGTTTTTGCAAGTTTAAAACAGCAGTTTTAACGTCATTTCTCATAAATCGCCGTTTCACACGAAAGAAACTTGAATTTATCAGTTTGAATAATTGAAAACAGCGTTTTTCTATGTTTTTGCAAGTTTAAAACAGAAATTTTATCGTCATTTCTCATAAATCGCCGTTTCACACGAAAGAAACATGAATTTATCAGTTTGAATAGTTGAAAACAGCGTTTTTCTATGTTTTTGCAAGTTTAAAACAGCAATTTTATCGTCATTTCTCAATAAATTGCCGTTTCGCACGAAAGAAACATGAATTTATCAGTTTGAATAGTTGAAAACAGCGTTTTTCTATGTTTTTGCAAGTTTAAAACAGCAATTTTATCGTTATTTCTCATAAATCGCCGTTTCACACGAAAGAAACATGAATTTGTCAGTTTGAATAGTTCAAAACAGCGTTTTTCTATGTTTTTGCAAATTTAAAACAGCATTTTTATCGTCATTTCTCATAAATCGCCGTTTCGCACGAAAAAAACCTGAATTTATCAGTTTGAATAGTTGAAAAGAGCGTTTTTCTATGTTTTTGCAAGTTTAAAACAGCAATTTTATCGTCATTTCTCATAAATCGCCGTTTCACACGAAAGAAACATGAATTTATCAGTTTGAATAGTGGAAAACAGCGTTTTTCTATGTTTTTGCAAGTTTAAAACAGCAATTTTATCGTCATTTTTCATAAATCGCTGTTTCACACAAAAGAAACATGAATTTGTCAGTTTGAATAGTTCAAAACAGCGTTTTTCTATGTTTTTGCAAGTTTAAAACAGCAATTTTATCGTCATTTCTCATAAATCGCCGTTTCGCACGAAAGAAATCTGAATTTATCAGTTTGAATAGTAAAAACCGGGTTTTTCTATGTTTTTGCAAGTTTAAAACAGCAATTTTATCGTCATTTCTCATAAATCGCCGTTTCACACGAAAGAAACATGAATTTATCAGTTTGAATAATTGAAAACAGCGTTTTTCTATGTTTTTGCAAGTTTAAAACAGCAATTTTATCGTCATTTCTCATAAATCGCCGTTTCACACGAAAGAAACATGAATTTATCAGTTTGAATAGTTGAAAAAAGCGTTTTTCTATGTTTTTGCAAGTTTAAAACAGCAATTTTATCGTCTTTTCTCATTAATCGCCGTTTCACACGAAAAAACATGAATTTGTCAGTTTGAATAGTTCAAAACAGCGTTTTTCTATGTTTTTGCAAGTTTAAAACAGCAGTTTTATCGTGATTTCACAAAAATCCACCGTTTCGAACGAAACAAACCTGAATTTATCAGTTTTAATAGTTAAAAACAGCGTTTTTCTATGTTTTTGCAAGTTTAAAACAGCAATTTTATCGTCATTTCTCATAAATCGCCGTTTCACACGAAAGAAACATGAATTTATCAGTTTGAATAGTTGAAAACAGCGTTTTTCTATGTTTTTGCAAATTTAAAACAGCAATTTTATCGTCATTTCTCATAAATCGCCGTTTCGCACGAAAGAAACATGAATCATAAATCGCCGTTTCACACGAAAGAAACATGAATTTGTCAGTTTGAATAGTTCAAAACAGCTTTTTTCTAAGTTTTTGCAAGTTTAAAACAACAATTTTATCGTCATTTCTCATAAATCGCCGTTTAACACGAAAGAAACATGAATTTATCAGTTTGAATAGTTAAAAACAGCATTTTTCTATGTTTTTGCAAGTATAAAACAGCAATTTTATCGTCATTTCTAATAAATAGCCGTTTCACACGAAAGAAACCTGAATTTATCAATTTGAATAGTTAAAAACAGCGTTTTTCTATGTTTTTGCAAGTTTAAAACAGCAATTTTATCGTCATTTCTCATAAATCGCCGTTTCGCACGAAAGAAACCTGAATTTATCAGTTTGAATAGTTATAAACAGCGTTTTTCTATGTTTTTGCAAGTTTAAAACAGCAAATTTAACGTCATTTCTCATAAATCGCCGTTTCGCACGAAAGAAACATAAATTTATCAGTTTTAATAGTTAAAAACAGCGTTTTTCTATGTTTTTGCAAGTTTAAAACAGCAATTTTATCGTCATTTCTCATAAATCGCCGTTTCACACGAAAAAAACATGAATTTATCAGTTTGAATAGTTGAAAACAGAGTTTTTCAATGTTTTTGCAAGTTTAAAACAGCAATTTTATCGTCATTTCTCAAAAATCGCCGTTTCGCACGAAAGAAACATGAATCATAAATCGCCGTTTCACACGAAAGAAACATGAATTTATCAATTTGAATAGTTAAAAACAGCGTTTTTCTATGTTTTTGCAAGTTTAAAACAGCAATTTTATCGTCATTTCTCATAAATCGCCGTTTCGCACGAAAGAAACCTGAATTTGTCAGTTTGAATAGTTAAAAACAGCATTTTTCTATGTTTTTGCAAGTATAAAACAGCAATTTTATCGTCATTTCTAATAAATAGCCGTTTCACACGAAAGAAACCTGAATTTATCAATTTGAATAGTTAAAAACAGCGTTTTTCTATGTTTTTGCAAGTTTAAAACAGCAATTTTATCGTCATTTCTCATAAATCGCCGTTTCGCACGAAAGAAACCTGAATTTATCAGTTTGAATAGTTATAAACAGCGTTTTTCTATGTTTTTGCAAGTTTAAAACAGCAAATTTAACGTCATTTCTCATAAATCGCCGTTTCGCACGAAAGAAACATAAATTTATCAGTTTTAATAGTTAAAAACAGCGTTTTTCTATGTTTTTGCAAGTTTAAAACAGCAAATTTATCGTCATTTCTCATAAATCGCCGTTTCACACGAAAAAAACATGAATTTATCAGTTTGAATAGTTGAAAACAGAGTTTTTCAATGTTTTTGCAAGTTTAAAACAGCAATTTTATCGTCATTTCTCAAAAATCGCCGTTTCGCACGAAAGAAACATGAATCATAAATCGCCGTTTCACACGAAAGAAACATGAATTTATCAATTTGAATAGTTAAAAACAGCGTTTTTCTATGTTTTTGCAAGTTTAAAACAGCAATTTTATCGTCATTTCTCATAAATCGCCGTTTCGCACGAAAGAAACCTGAATTTGTCAGTTTGAATAGTTAAAAACAGCATTTTTCTATGTTTTTGCAAGTATAAAACAGCAATTTTATCGTCATTTCTAATAAATAGCCGTTTCACACGAAAGAAACCTGAATTTATCAATTTGAATAGTTAAAAACAGCGTTTTTCTATGTTTTTGCAAGTTTAAAACAGCAATTTTATCGTCATTTCTCATAAATCGCCGTTTCGCACGAAAGAAACCTGAATTTATCAGTTTGAATAGTTATAAACAGCGTTTTTCTATGTTTTTGCAAGTTTAAAACAGCAAATTTAACGTCATTTCTCATAAATCGCCGTTTCGCACGAAAGAAACATAAATTTATCAGTTTTAATAGTTAAAAACAGCGTTTTTCTATGTTTTTGCAAGTTTAAAACAGCAATTTTATCGTCATTTCTCATAAATCGCCGTTTCACACGAAAAAAACATGAATTTATCAGTTTGAATAGTTGAAAACAGAGTTTTTCAATGTTTTTGCAAGTTTAAAACAGCAATTTTATCGTCATTTCTCATAAATCGCCGTTTCACACGAAAGAAACATGAATTTATCAGTTTGAATAGTTGAAAACAGCGTTTTTCTATGTTTTTGCAAGTTTAAAACAGCAATTTTATCGTCATTTCTCATAAATTGCCGTTTCGCCACGAAAAGAAACATGAATTTATCAGTTTGAATAGTTGAAAACAGCGTTTTTCTATGTTTTGCAAGTTTAAAACAGCAATTTTATCGTTATTTCTCATAAATCGCCGTTTCACACGAAAGAAACATGATTTGTCAGTTTGAATAGTTCAAAACAGCGTTTTTCTATGTTTTTGCAATTTAAAACAGCATTTTTTATCGGCATTTCTCATAAATCGCCGTTTCGCACGAAAAAAACCTGAATTTATCAGTTTGAATAGTTAAAAACAGCGTTTTTCTATGTTTTTGCAAGTTTTAAACAGCAATTTTATCGTCATTTCTCATAAATCGCCGTTTCACACGAAAGAAACATGTATTTATCAGTTTAAATAGTTGAAAACAGCGTATTTCTAGGTTTTTGCAAGTTTAAAACAGCAATTTTATCATCATTTCTCATAAATCGCCGTTTCACACGAAAGAAACATGAATTTATCAGTTTGAATAGTTGAAAACAGCGTTTTTCTATGTTTCTGCAAGTTTAAAAACAGCAATTTTATCGTCATTTCTCATAAATCGCCGTTTCACACGAAAGGAAACATGAATTTGTCAGTTTGAATAGTTCAAAACAACGTTTTTCTATGTTTTTGCAAGAATAAAAACAGCAATTTTATCGTCATTTCTCATAAATCGCCGTTTCACACGAAAGAAACATGAATTTGTCAGTTTGAATAGTGGAAAACAGCGTTTTTCTATGTTTTTGCAAGTTTAAAACAGCAATTTTATCGTCATTTTTCATAAATCGCTGTTTCACACAAAAGAAACATGAATTTGTCAGTTTGAATAGTTCAAAACAGCGTTTTTTCTATGTTTCTGCAAGTTTAAAACAGCAATTTTATCGTCATTTCTCATAAATCGCCGTTTCGCACGAAAGAAATCTGAATTTATCAGTTTGAATAGTAAAAACCGGGTTTTTCTATGTTTTTGCAAGTTTAAAACAGCAATTTTATCGTCATTTCTCATAAATCGCCGTTTCACACGAAAGAAACATGAATTTATCAGTTTGAATAGTTGAAAACAGCGTTTTTCTATGTTTTTGCAAGTTTAAAACAGCAATTTTATCGTCATTTCTCATAAATCGCCGTTTCTCACACGAAAGAAACATGAATTTATCAGTTTGAATAGTTGAAAAAAAGCGTTTTTCTATGTTTTTGCAAGTTTAAAACAGCAATTTTATCGTCTTTTCTCATTAATCGCCGTTTCACACGAAAAACATGAATTTGTCAGTTTGAATAGTTCAAAACAGCGTTTTTTCTATGTTTTTGCAAGTTTAAAACAGCAGTTTTAATCGTGATTTCACAAAAATCCACCGTTTCGAACGAAACAAACCTGATTTATCAGTTTTAATAGTTAAAAAACAGCGTTTTTCTATGTTTTTGCAAGTTTAAAAACAGCAATTTTATCGTCATTTCTCATAAATCGCCGTTTCACACGAAAGAAACATGAATTTATCAGTTTGAATAGTTGAAAACAGAGTTTTTTCAATGTTTTTGCAAGTTTAAAACAGCAATTTTTATCGTCATTTCTCAAAAATCGCCGTTTTCGCACGAAAGAAACATGAATCATAAATCGCCGTTTCACACGAAAGAAACATGAATTTATCAATTTGAATAGTTAAAAACAGCGTTTTTCTATGTTTTTGCAAGTTTAAAACAGCAATTTTATCGTCATTTCTCATAAATCGCCGTTTCGCACGAAAGAAACCTGAATTTATCAGTTTGAATAGTTGAAAACAGCGTTTTTCTATGTTTCTGCAAGTTTAAAAACAGCAATTTATCGTCATTTCTCATAAATCGCCGTTTCACACGAAAGAAACATGAATTTGTCAGTTTGAATAGTTCAAAACAACGTTTTTCTATGTTTTTGCAAGAATAAAACAGCAATTTTATCGTCATTTCTCATAAATCGCCGTTTCACACGAAAGAAACATGAATTTGTCAGTTTGAATAGTGGAAAACAGCGTTTTTTCTATGTTTTTGCAAGTTTAAAACAGCAATTTTATCGTCATTTTTCATAAATCGCTGTTTCACACAAAAGAAACATGAATTTGTCAGTTTGAATAGTTCAAAACAGCGTTTTTCTATGTTTTTGCAAGTTTAAAACAGCAATTTTATCGTCATTTCTCATAAATCGCCGTTTCGCACGAAAGAAATCTGAATTTATCAGTTTGAATAGTAAAAAACCGGGTTTTTCTATGTTTTTGCAAGTTTTAAAACAGCAATTTTATCGTCATTTCTCATAAATCGCCGTTTCACACGAAAGAAACATGAATTTATCAGTTTGAATAGTTGAAAACAGCGTTTTTCTATGTTTTTGCAAGTTTAAAAACAGCAATTTTATCGTCATTTCTCATAATCGCCGTTTCACACGAAAGAAACATGAATTTATCAGTTTGAATAGTTGAAAAAAGCGTTTTTCTATGTTTTTGCAAGTTTAAAACAGCAATTTTATCGTCTTTTCTCATTAATCGCCGTTTCACACGAAAAAACATGAATTTGTCAGTTTGAATAGTTCAAAACAGCGTTTTTCTATGTTTTTGCAAGTTTTAAAACAGCAGTTTTATCGTGATTTCACAAAAATCCACCGTTTCGAACGAAACAAACCTGAATTTATCAGTTTTAATAGTTAAAAACAGCGTTTTTCTATGTTTTTGCAAGGTTTAAAACAGCAATTTTATCGTCATTTCTCATAAATCGCCGTTTCACACGAAAGAAACATGAATTTATCAGTTTGAATAGTTGAAAACAGAGTTTTTCAATGTTTTTGCAAGTTTAAAACAGCAATTTTATCGTCATTTCTCAAAAATCGCCGTTTCGCACGAAAGAAACATGAATCATAAATCGCCGTTTCACCACGAAAGAAACATGAATTTATCAATTTGAATAGTTAAAAACAGCGTTTTTCTATGTTTTTGCAAGTTTAAAACAGCAATTTTATCGTCATTTCTCATAAATCGCCGTTTCGCACGAAAGAAACCTGAATTTTGTCAGTTTGAATAGTTAAAAACAGCGTTTTTCTATGTTTTTGCAAGTTTTAAAACAGCAATTTTATCGTCATTTCTCATATATCGCCGTTTCGCACGAATGAATCCTGAATTTATCAGTTTGAATAGTTAAAAACAGCGTTTTTCTATGTTTTTGCAAGTTTAAAAACAGCAATTTTATCGTCATCTCTCATAAATCGCAGTTTCACACGAAAGAAACATGAATTTATCAGTTTGAATAGTTGAAAACAGCGTTTTTCTAGGTTTTTGCAAGTTTTAAAACAGCAATTTTATTGTCATTTCTCATAAATCGCCGTTTCACACGAAAGAAACATGAATTTATCAGTTTGAATAGTTAAAAACAGCGTTTTTCTATGTTTTTGCAAGTTTAAAACAGCAATTTTATCGTCATTTCTCATAAATCGCCGTTTCACACGAAAGAAACATGAATTTATCAGTTTGAATAGTTGAAAACAGCGTTTTTTCTATGTTTCTGCAAGTTAAAAACAGCAATTTTATCGTCATTTCTCATAAATCGCCGTTTCACACGAAAGAAACATGAATTTGTCAGATTGAATAGTTCAAAACAGCGTTTTTCTATGTTTTTGCAAGTATAAAACAGCAATTTTTATCGTCATTTCTCATAAATCGCCGTTTCACACGAAAGAAACATGAATTTGTCAGTTTGAATAGTTGAAACAGCGTTTTTCTATGTTTTTTGCAAGTTTAAAACAGCAATTTTATCGTCATTTCTCATAAATCGCCGTTTCACACAAAAGAAACATGAATTTATCAGTTTGAATAGTGGAAAACACCGTTTTTCTATGTTTTTGCAAGTTTAAAACAGCAATTTTTATCGTCATTTCTCAAAAATCGCCGTTTAACACGAAAGAAACATGAATTTATCAGTTTGAATAGTTGAAACAGCGTTATTCTTTGTTTTTGCAAGTTTAAAACAGCAATTTTATCGTCATTTCTCATAAATCGCCGTTTCACACGAAAGAAACATGAATTTGTCAACAGCGTTTTTATATGTTTTTGCAAGTTTAAAACAGCAATTTTATCGTCATTTCTCATAAATCGCCGTTTCACACGAAAGAAACATGAATTTGTCAGTTTGAATAGTTGAAAACAGCGTTTTTCTTTGTTTTTGCAAGTTTAAAACAGCAATTTTATCGTCATTTCTCATAAATCGCCGTTTCTCACGAAAGAAACATGAATTTATCAGTTTGAATAGTTAAAAACAGCGTTTTTACATGTTTTTGCAATTTTAAAACAGCAATTTTATCGTCATTTCTCATAAATCGCCGTTTCACACGAAAGAAACATGAATTTATCAGTTTAAATAGTGGAAAACAGCGTTTTTCTATGTTTTTGCAAGTTTAAAACAGCAATTTTATCGTCATTTCTCATAAATCGTCGTTTCACACAAAAGAAACATGAATTTGTCAGTTTGAATAGTTCAAAACAGCGTTTTTCTATGTTTTTGCAAGTTAAAAACAGCAATTTTATCGTCATTTCTCATAAATCGCCGTTTCGCACGAAAGAAACATAAATTTATCATTTCTATGGACGTGTGTGTTGGCTCTCGTTGAAACATATTCAAATAAATAATAGTAATAAACTCTCGGTTTTTTGTTTCAAAAATAATTTTAATAATTAGTATTGATGTACATTTCGGTTGTTAAACCATCTTCAGAATGACAACAAATAGTGTTCTTACTCTAAATATATAGTAATAACTGTACAGGTATACGAATAGAGGCTTAACACCTACGGATCCAGAAGCAAAGAATAAAATCTATAGAAAATTACATTTTATTGGAAAAACTAGTATAAAAATAGCAAATCATATGAAATCATTTAAAGTTCACACAGCATTCTACAACAAACGAAATTTAAAATCAATTCTAGTTAACAATAAAATAAAATAACGAGATAAAATGAAAAACAGTGGTATATACCAAATTGATTGCAATGACTGTGATTGCAGTTATATTGGAAAAACCTCACGTAATTTCGGCATAAGATTCAAAGAACATCTAAGCAGCTGGAGACTCAATAAAATTGATTCTTCCAACGTAGCTAAACATTTAATACAAAACAACCATAAATGTAATACTGATAATTTTAAAATACTTCATAGAGAGACTAAAGGTTTAAGAATGGATTTACTAGAAGCGTTGGAAATTCAAACAGCAAGTATTAATGGAAAGGATTTAATGAACGAACAAATAGATCTTTATAAATCCCCGCTTCTGGGAATCTGTTAAGCCTCTATTCGTATACCTGTACAGTTATTACTATATATTTAAAGTAAGAACACTATTTGTTGTCATTCTGAAGATGGTTTAACAACCGAAATGTACATCAATACAAATTATTAAAATTATTTTTGAAACAAAAAACCGAGAGTTTATTACTATTATTTATATAAATTTATCAGTTTGAATAGTTAAAAACAGCGTTTTTATATGTTTTTGCAAGTTTAAAACAGCAATTTTATCGTCATTTCTCATAAATCGCCGTTTCACACGAAAGAAACATGAATTTGTCAGTTTGAATAGTTCAAAACAGCGTTTTTCTATGTTTTTGCAAGTTTAAAACAGCAATTTTATCGTCATTTCTCATAAATCGCCGTTTCGCACGAAAGAAACATGAATTTATCCGTTTGAATAGTTAAAAACAGCGTTTTTCTATGTTTTTGCAAGTTTAAAACAGCAATTTTATCGTCATTTCTCATAAATCGCCGTTTCGCACGAAAGAAACCTGAATTTATTAGTTTGAATAGTTAAAAACAGCGTTTTACTATGTTTTTGCAAGTTTAAAACAGCAATTTTATCGTCATTTCTCATAAATCGCCGTTTCACACGAAAGAAACATGAATTTATCAGTTTGAATAGTTAAAAACAGCGTTTTTCTATGTTTTTGCAAGTTTAAAACAGCAATTTTATCGTCATTTCTCATAAATCGCCGTTTCACACGAAAGAAACCTGAATTTATCAGTTTGAATAGTTAAAAACAGCGTTTTTCTATGTTTTTGCGAGTTTAAAACAGCAATTTTATCGTCATTTCTCATAAATCGCCGTTTCGCACGAAAGAAACATGAATTTATCCGTTTGAAAAGTTAAAAACAGCGATTTTCTATGTTTTTGCAAGTTTAAAACAGCAGTTTTATCGTGATTTCACAAAAATCCACCGTTTCGAACGAAAGAAACCTGAATTTATCAGTTTGAATAGTTAAAAACAGCGTTTTTCTATATTTTTGCAAGTTTAAAACAGCAATTTTATCGTCATTTCTCATAAATCGCCGTTTCACACGAAAGAAACATGAATTTGTCAGTTTGAATAGTTCAAAACAGCGATTTTCTATGTTTTTTGCAAGTTTAAAACAGCAGTTTTATCGTGATTTCACAAAAATCCACCGTTTCGAACGAAAGAAACCTGAATTTATCAGTTTGAATAGTTAAAAACAGCGTTTTTCTATGTTTTTGCAAGTTTAAAACAGCAATTTTATCGTCATTTCTCATAAATCGCCGTTTCGCACGAAAGAAACATTAATTTATCAGTTTGAATAGTTGAAAACAGCGTTTTTCTATGTTTTTGCAAGTTTAAAACAGCAATTTTATCGTCATTTTTCATAAATCGCCGTTTCACACGAAAGAAACATGAATTTATCAGTTTGAATAGTTGAAAACAGCGTTTTTCTATGTTTTTGCAAGTTTAAAACAGCAATTTTATCGTCATTTCTCATAAATCGCCGTTTCACACGAAAGAAACATGAATTTATAAGTTTGAATAGTTGAAAACAGTGTTTTTCTATGTTTTTGCAAGTTTAAAACAGCAATTTTATCGTCATTTCTCATAAATCGCCGTTTCACACGAAAGAAACATGAATTTATAAGTTTGAATAGTTGAAAACAGTGTTTTTCTATGTTTTTGCAAGTTTAAAACAGCAATTTTATCGTCATTTCTCATAAATCGCCGTTTCACACGAAAGAAACATGAATTTATAAGTTTGAATAGTTGAAAACAGCGTTTTTCTATGTTTTTGCAAGTTTAAAACAGCAATTTTATCGTCATCTCTCATAAATCGCAGTTTCACACGAAAGAAACATGAATTTATCAGTTTGAATAGTTGAAAACAGCGTTTTTCTAGGTTTTTGCAAGTTTAAAACAGCAATTTTATTGTCATTTCTCATAAATCGCCGTTTCACACGAAAGAAACATGAATTTATCAGTTTGAATAGTTAAAAACAGCGTTTTTCTATGTTTTTGCAAGTTTAAAACAGCAATTTTATCGTCATTTCTCATATATCGCCGTTTCGCACGAATGAAACCTGAATTAATCAGTTTGAATAGTAAAAACCGGGTTTTTCTATGTTTTTGCAAGTTTAAAACAGCAATTTTATCGTCATTTCTCATAAATCGCCGTTTCACACGAAAGAAACATGAATTAATCAGTTTGAATATTTGAAAACAGCGTTTTTCTATGTTTTTGCAAGTTTAAAACAGCAATTTTATCGTCATTTCTCAAAAATCGCCGTTTAACATGAAAGAAACATGAATTTATCAGTTTGAATAGTTGAAAACAGCGTTTTTCTTTGTTTTTGCAAGTTTAAAACAGCAATTTTATCGTCATTTCTCATAAATCGCCGTTTCTCACGAAAGAAACATGAATTTATCAGTTTGAATAGTTAAAAACAGCGTTTTTACATGTTTTTGCAATTTTAAAACAGCAATTTTATCGTCATTTCTCATAAATCGCCGTTTCACACGAAAGAAACATGAATTTATCAGTTTAAATAGTGGAAAACAGCGTTTTTCTATGTTTTTGCAAGTTTAAAACAGCAATTTTATCGTCATTTCTCATAAATCGCCGTTTCACACAAAAGAAACATGAATTTGTCAGTTTGAATAGTTCAAAACAGCGTTTTTCTATGTTTTTGCAAGTTAAAAACAGCAATTTTATCGTCATTTCTCATAAATCGCCGTTTCGCACGAAAGAAACCTGAATTAATCAGTTTGAATAGTAAAAACCGGGTTTTTCTATGTTTTTGCAAGTTTAAAACAGCAATTTTATCGTCATTTCTCATAAATCGCCGTTTCACACGAAAGAAACATGAATTAATCAGTTTGAATATTTGAAAACAGCGTTTTTCTATGTTTTTGCAAGTTTAAAACAGCAATTTTATCGTCATTTCTCAAAAATCGCCGTTTAACATGAAAGAAACATGAATTTATCAGTTTGAATAGTTGAAAACAGCGTTATTCTTTGTTTTTGCAAGTTTAAAACAGCAATTTTATCGTCATTTCTCATAAATCGCCGTTTCGCACGAAAGAAACATAAATTTATCATTTCTATGGACGTGTGTGTTGGCTCTCGTTGAAACATATTCAAATAAATAATAGTAATAAACTCTCGGTTTTTTGTTTCAAAAATAATTTTAATAATTAGTATTGATGTACATTTCGGTTGTTAAACCATCTTCAGAATGACAACAAATAGTGTTCTTACTCTAAATATATAGTAATAACTGTACAGGTATACGAATAGAGGCTTAACACCTACGGATCCAGAAGCAAAGAATAAAATCTATAGAAAATTACATTTTATTGGAAAAACTAGTATAAAAATAGCAAATCATATGAAATCATTTAAAGTTCACACAGCATTCTACAACAAACGAAATTTAAAATCAATTCTAGTTAACAATAAAATAAAATAACGAGATAAAATGAAAAACAGTGGTATATACCAAATTGATTGCAATGACTGTGATTGCAGTTATATTGGAAAAACCTCACGTAATTTCGGCATAAGATTCAAAGAACATCTAAGCAGCTGGAGACTCAATAAAATTGATTCTTCCAACGTAGCTAAACATTTAATACAAAACAACCATAAA